>MU774693.1:24431-65726 GCA_026770625.1 Nicotiana glauca
TCATTTTCTTTATATGTGAACAATTTTAACTACTAATTGATACTAAAATATGAAATTAAACCTAAATGCCACTGTATTTTTGTATTTTCCATTAAAATGCATAAATAAAATACAACAATTACCAAAAATCCCACAAAATTCACAAAATATTATAAAATACTAAAGAAATTGTTTTGTTTGAAATTTTGGGAATTATTGCTTAGGGCAAAAATCACGTGCTCATAGCTGCCCCTCTTTGCCCGGAAACACGAAGAGTTTTCGTGCAAAGACAAGTGAGCGAAAACGAGCGATTTTTGCCTGTTCACATATTCCGTTGTGAAGCATTTTGAAAAGTTTGACCGCACCCTGCTTCAGAGGCTGCCTACATATCCTGGGCTTAATAGGAATCAGGTCGGTGTAGTTCGGGAGTATCTGGTAGTTGGGGCTACCAGGAGCTGTAATTTCACTGCTGTTGCTGCTGCTATTGCTTGCTAACCTCCTTATTACATCTTGGTAAAACAAAAGAAGCTAGCCTAAGCTATGATCTATGAATTACAAAAGATCCTATCTATGTCTTCAAACTTGCTCTTGTGTTGCCTTAAACTTGTATCTTATATTCTTCCGATGAGATTCTTGTTGTTGCCTTGGCGATGTTTTGCCATTCTTCTAAATATGTGGCTCTATTCTCCAGGCGGGCTTCTGGTTGCTGGCATTTGAGAATTATTCCCTTGTTCTTCAGGTGGGCTCCTGACTGCGATGCCTGAAAAGTATTCCCTTGTTCTCCAGGTGGGCTCCTGACTACAACAAAATAGACATCCAAAGAAAAATTTCTGCCCCAGTTTGGTGGCTGGGCACATCATATTATCAAATATTTAAAGCTAAAATTTGAATTGTACTTCCCTTGTTTTCCAGGTGGGCGCCTGACTGCTGAAACTTGAAATGGATTCCCTTGTTCTCTAGGTGGGCTCCTGATTGCTGAATTTGAAAAGTATTCCCTTGTTCTCCAGGTGGGCTCCTGATTACTAAATCTTGAAAAGTATTTCTTTGTTCTCCAAGTGGGCTCCTGATTGCTGAATTTGAAATGTATTCCCTTGTTCTCCAGGTGGGCTCCTGATTGCTGAATTTGAAAAGTATTCCCTCGTTCTTTAGGTGGGTTCCTGATTGCAACAAAACAGACAAAACAAAAAAAATTTTCTGCTCCAGTTTGATGACTGGGCACATGGATGAGTGTTATTTTACCAACTATTATAAGAATTTGAAGGTTAAGTCCTATTATCCAGGGAGGTCCTGACAACTCCTAACAATTACGAACCTAAAATATCACTTCTAAAGGTATTACATCCACTGTATTTGTTATCAAAAGGTCTTAAACTACTTCCCATTATCCAGGAGGGTCCTGACAACTTCTATTATGACTTCCACTATATCTTGTTCTCTAAACAGACCTTAAAACTACGTTCCATTATCCAGGAGGGCCCTGAAAACTTTTAATTGAAACCTATCTTAAACATGCAAACTTTAGAACAAACTTATATTCCTTTGGGGTACATTTATGCTAAGTTATGTTTCTCATGATTGTTTTGAAATTTAAACTAAGTCCCATTTTTCAGGATGGTCCTGAGAATTTCCAGTCATACCTGTTTGAGTGTTGCCTTTCCTTACGGAGGGTTTCTCCGAAACTTCTGCCCCTGTTTCAATCAAAGAAAAATCTTGTCAGTTTAAAATGTAGTTAGCTGCTGGCATTCTTGTTGGGTATATTCCTTCTTCCGTCTTTGATACAACTTATTTCCCTGGACTTGCTTTATAACGCCTCGATTTCCTGACTGACTTTCAACCCTCTGACTTTGATGACCCAAATATTCTATCTCGTATTGTTGTTTTGCGTTTCTGACCCTTCTTGTGAAACTTTGCTTCTCCCCTAGAGTTATCTGATTATCCCATTAATGGGATTTCCATTGGTCCTTCATGCCTTACTTTCTTTTGATATATTCCAACCTTATTATGCTGTACAACTAGGAAGCTGGTAGTTAGCCTTGACATCCTTCTTTTGTTTTTGAACAGAATTGACACTAAAACATCTTATAGACAGACTTCAAGAGAATGAAATGCAATGACCTCGAATGGTTAAGGGTAGAAAGACTCTGAAAACGAATGATTTGTAATGAAGAGAAAAAGGGTAGGACTTATCTGAGTGGAACTGCTGGAACCATTGATCGTGCCATGCATTTTGGATTAACCAACCTAGTCTGTCCAACCAATCAACTTTCAATTGCCACATTTGCTGTTCCATACTTTCAAAACCTGACTTTCACCAAAACCCAAACCTTGCTCGTCTTGCCATGTTTTGAGTAGCTTTCAACCACAGACATTGTTTCATTTTCCCCTCTGAAAACTCATCTTCGCCTTACGGTGCCCGTGAGGGTTTTCACCAATAAGACTCTCTCAATTTTGATATCTCTCAAAACTCACTTCGCCTTGTGGTGCCCGTGAGGGTTTTCACCAATAAGACTCTCTCATTTTTATTTCTCTCAAAACTCACTTCGCCTTGTGGTGCCCGTGAGGGTTTTCACCAATAAGATTCTCTCATTTTTCATCATTTTCCTTCTGGCACCAGAGTGTTGCCCCCAACATGAATCACTTTACCTGCTCGTATTGGTATTTCTTGAAGATTGATCGGAAGGTCTTTCTTCGGACCGTAATGTGGCTTTTGGATAGGTTTTAGAAAGAAGGGTGTAGAGGCTCAAAATAATTCAACATGGGTTCAAAATTACAACTTTCAGAATCAGACTTCTCACAACGACCACAACTTCTGCCCCAGTTTCTTTCTTGGGGATTTTTGGACTTTTTTTTTTGTTGTGACTGAACCTCAAAGACAGGATGCCTACGTACCCTTTTGGGATCAAGTCAAACGTAGTTCATGTCATAGAAATTACTTTATCTTTGCGATCTTTCTTTCTTCCACTTTCTTTTCCTTCTCTTCTCTTTTCTTTTCCTTTTTTTTTGCTTTTTCTTTTCTTTTCTTTCTTTTTCTTTACTCTTTTTGCTTTTTCTTCTTCTTCTTTTTCTTTTCTTTTCTTTTTCTTTTCCTTTCTTTTCTTTTTCGTCGTTTTTCTCTTTTTGCCTTTTCTTCTTTTTCTTTTCTTTTTCTTTTCCTTTCTTTTCTTTTTCGCTATTTTTCTCTTGTTTCCCTACTTAGTTTCCCTGCTCGGGTCTTCGAGTTTTGTTATTGATTCCGAAAGAGGGATACGAAAGAAACTAGAATAAGGCTCAAAGGGATAACAAAGGATAAAGTGTTTGGATAGCAGAACAAAATGCCTTCGTCATTTCAATCTCAAACCATGCCAAATACAATTAGGTACATAAAGATAAAGAAAATCATACATAGTATCGCTTGACTGCATCAGAGTTAATAGCCATTTCTACACATTTCCCTTCTACGTCTGTTAGATATAATGCAAGATGGGACAACACTCGTGTTACAACAAATGGCCCCTGCAAGTTGGGGGCGAACTTTCCTTTTGCTTCGGCCCAATGAGGTAAGATACGCCTCAACACCAATTGACCCACTTCAAACTTCTGCGGACGCACTTTCTTGTTATATGCCCTTGCCATTCTCTTTTGGTACAACTGTCCGTGACATACTGCTACCAATCTATTTTCATCAATCAAGCTCAATTGTTCCAAACGAGTTTTGACCTACTCATCATCGTCAATTTCTTCTTCGGCAACAATCCGAAGGGATGGTATTTCAACCTCTGCGTTTATTACTGCTTCCGTCCCGTATACCAATGAATAAGGAGTCGCCCCTACTAAAGTGCGAACAGTAGTGCGATAGCCTAACAAGGCAAAAGGCAACTTCTCATGCCATTGCCTGGACCCTTCCACCATTTTTCGAAGTATCTTCTTGATGTTCTTGTTAGCTGCCTCGATCGTTCCATTTTCCATAGGACGATATGGGGTAGAATTGCGGTGCGTGATCTTAAACTGCTGACTTGTTTCTGCCATCAGATGGCTGTTGAGATTGGCACCATTGTCTGTGATAAACACCTTCGGGATTCTGAATCGACAAATGATATTTGAATGCACAAAATCGACCACTGCCTTCTTGGTCACCGATTTGAAAGTTTTCGCTTCAACCCACTTAGTGAAGTAATCAATGGCTACTAGAATAAACCTGTGCCCATTAGACGCTGCTAGCTCGATCGGCCCAATGACATCCATCCCCCAAGCAACGAAGGGCCACGGTGCTGATATTGTATGCAACTCAGATGGTGGAGAATGGGTCAAATCTCCGTGTACCTGGCATTGATGACACTTGCGAACGAAACTGATACAATCCCGTTCCATAGTAAGCCAATAATAACCTGCTCGGAGAATCTTTTTTGCTAATACATATCCACTCATATGAGGTCCAGAAACTCCAGCATGTACCTTAGTCATGATAGTTGTAGCCTGTTTAGCATCCATACAGCTCAATAAACCAAGATCTGGAGTTCTTTTGTACAACACTCCTCCACTGAAGAAAAATCCGCTTGTCAAACATCTAATGGCTCTCTTTTGATCCCTTGTGGCATGTGCCGGATATACTCACATCCTGAGGTATTCTTTGATATCATGGAACCATGGCTCACCATCAAGATCTTCTTCCACCATATTACAATAGGCATGCTGATCTCGGACCTGAATCTGCAACGGGTCCACATAATCCTTATCTGGATGATGCAACATCGACGCCAAAGTAGCCAAAGCATCCGCAACTTCATTATGGATCCTTGGAATATGCCTGAAATCTATTGACTGGAACCGTTGACAAAGTTCATGCAAGCATTGCCGGTACGGTATAAGCTTTAAGTCTCTTGTCTCCCATTCTCCCTGAATCAGGTGCACCAAAAGATCCGAGTCGCCCATGACCAAGATCTCTTGGACACCCATGTCTATAACCAATCTCAAACCCAAAATACATGCCTCGTATTCAGCCATGTTATTGGTACAATAGAAGCGAAGTTGAGCTGTAACAGGGTAGTGTTGCCCTATCTCAGAAATAAGTACTGCTCTTATCCCAACGCCTTTGGTATTGACATCCCCATCAAAGAACAACTTCCACCTCGGTTTTTCATCTTATTCTGATTCCTCGATATGCATTGTCTCCTCATCAGGGAAATATGTCTTCAAAGGTTCATATTTTTCATCAACTGGGTTCTCGGCTAAATGATCAGCCACTGCTTGTGCTTTAATTGCAGTACGGGTCACGTAGACAATATCAAATTCCGTGAGCAGGATTTGCCACTTTGCGAGCCTCCCTGTGGGAATGGGTTTCTGAAAAATGTACTTCAATGGATCCAACCGCGAGATGAGATAAGTGGTATATGATGACAAGTAATGTTTCAAGTTCTGCGCTACCCAGGTCAATGCGCAACACGTCCTCTCAAGCTGAGTGTACTTTACCTCATAAGATGTGAACTTCTTGCTGAGGTAGTAAATCTCTTGCTCTTTCTTTCCCGTGACATCATGTTGACCCAATACACAACCAAAAGAGTTATCCGAAACTGTCAAATAAAGGATCAAGGGTCTTCCCGGATCTGGTGGAACCAACACAGGTGGACTGGCCAGATACTCCTTAATATTGTCAAATTATGCCTGACATTCATCAGTCCATTTGACCGTAGCATCTTTCTTTATCAGCTTAAAGATAGGCTCACAAGTCGTTGTGAGCTGGGCAATGAACCTGCTGATGTAATTCAACCTGCCGAGCAAACTCATCACCTCTTTATTGCTTTTTGGCGGTGGCAACTCCTGAATGGCTTTGATTTTGGACGGGTCTAACTCAATACCACGTCGACTTACCACGAACCCCAACAACTTCCCTGACGGGACTCCAAAAGCACACTTCGACGGATTAAGTTTGAGATTGTACCTACGGAGTCTCTGGAAAAACTTTCTCAAGTCTTTGACATGATCACATTGCTTTCTCGACTTTATAATCACGTCATCTACATAGAATTCGATTTTCCGATGTATCATATCATGGAACATGGTAGTCATCGCCCTCATATATGTTGCCTATGCGTTCTTCAACCCAAATAGCATAACCCTATAACAATACGTTCCCCAAGGCGTGATGAATGCCGTCTTTTCCGCATCTTCCTCATCCATCAAAATCTGGTGATAGCCCGCATAACAATCCATGAAGGAACCAATCTCATGTTTGGAACAATTGTCAATCAATATATGGATGTTTGGCAGTGGGAAGTTGTCTTTTGGACTCGCCTTATTGAGATCACAGTAATCAATGCACACTATGGTCTTTCCATCCTTCTTTGGTACATGCACAACATTAGCTAAACAGGTGGGATATCGGGTGACCCGGAGGACCTTCGCATTAAACTGCTTGGTGACCTCTTTTTTTATTTTCACACTGATATCTGTTTTGAATTTCCTCAACTTCTGCTTGACAGGAGGGCATGCGGGGTCAGTGGGCAGTTTGTGGACCACCAAGTCGGTACTTAAACCCGGCATATCATCATATGACCATGCAAAAATATCTTTGTACTCAAGCAATGCTTTGATTATTTCATCCCTGAGTGGAGCTTCCAAATAGACACTTATTTTTGTTTCCCAAACATTCTCCTGATCCCCTAAATTGACTGCCTCTATATCATTCAGATTAGGTTTGGGTTTTTCCTCAAATTGACTTAATTCTTTACTAATTTCTTCAAAGGCTTCCTCATCATCATATTCTACCTCGTCATATCACTCAATTTCTTGTATTATTATTTCGGAGCTAGATTGGTAATCAAGACTAGGCCGAAGACTCCACATGCATGACACATCAGTGATACCAGCATAAAAGGGACTGTACAAGAAAGAAAAGAAAGACAAAATAAAGGCTATCAGGAATGAAAAAGAGAGGAAATTGCATTTCATTAAAATTGTAAGATAACAAGGTTTAACTCATCCAAACGGACGGAACATAGAATCCGAATTAACCTTGGAAATAATCCAGATAAAACTGAAAGGAAAATCAAAACTAACTACCACGAATCCCTCCGGGTAAAAAGAGGAGTAGCTTCCCAATTATTAAGCTTGGCACGGGCCCCCACGAACTACACATCTGCTTTGCTTGGACCTTCGCCTGCCTCCACCATATTCACCTCATGAAACAGCTTTTCAAACCTTTCCATCAGGTCCTTGTCGAGTTCCATCATTACAGAATGAAGCATTACTGTTGCTGGGCGCCTCTTAGTACCAGGCCGGACAAAGGAACGAGATAGGCGGGGTATGGGTTTTAGAAGGGTCCACGCTCTCTTTTTCATCTGCTTAGCTCGCCTTATGTCAGCAGTAGTGGGCTTAAAGCCTAACCCGAAAGTATCCAATTTTCTAGGAAGAGATACCGGCTGTATGATGCCCTGTAACGAAGCACCCAAGCCTTTTCCAAGTAAATATCCATTCTTTATCATTTTTGAAGCTACGATGACATATGCAGCAGCTACTCTGGGCCTAGGAATACATTCTCCTTCCAGAATTTTGGCAACTGACACTGTGTCCAAGACTTGGTAAACCCATGGACCTTTGTCATCCTCAGCTTCATCGAAAGGCATAATGGTATTACATGAATTATCCTCTCCATGCACAACAATTTCCTGTCAGTCCCATTCGAATTTGACCATTTGATGCAAGGTAGATGACACAGCTTTTGCGGCATGAATCCAGGGCCGACCCAATAAGTGATTGTAAGAAACAACCACGTCGAGCACTTGGAACTCCATTGTGAATTCAACTGGTCCTATTTTCAGTTCTAACACGATGTCCCCGAACGTGTCCTTTCCCCCTCCATCAAATCCTCGCACGCAGATGCTATTCTTCTGGATTCTTTCACTGTCCACTTTTAACTTTTCCAGTGTGGACAGAGGGAAAATGTTTGCGCTAGACCCGTTGTCAATCAATACTCAAGTAACCGTAGAGTCTTCACACTTTACTGTGAGGTAAAGTGCCTTATTATGCTCAGTAACCTCTAAAGGCAACTCATCATCGGAAAATATAACCCTGTTGACTTCGAAAATCTTATTCGCTATCTTCTCCAGATGATTTACAAAGATCTTATCCGGAACATGGGCTTCATTTAGAATCTTGATCAACGCCCGGCGGTGCTCGTCCGAATAAATCAATAGAGACAGCAGTAAAATATGCGCTGGAGTTTTCCTCAGTTGTTCTACAATAGAATAATCTTGCGCCTTCATCTTCTTTAAGAATTCTTCAACCTCTTCTTCAGTTATGGCCCTTTTTACTGGCGCTGGATTGTCTTTGGCTGTTTTAACCTTTTTCAACTCTTCTGGGGCGAATCATCTCCCTGAACGAGTCAATCCATAAGTTTCACAAACTTCTTCTTTAACTTCCTTCCCCTTGTACATCACAGTCACTCGGTCATAGTTCCATGGGACGGCCTTTTCACTAACCACTAGTAACTGAGTTACCGGTTTGATGATAACCGGCTCTGTGCGAGCGCCCTTTACAATCACAATAGGTTTAACAACCACTCCTGGTACTTTAACGAGTTCTTGTTTTACTGCCATCACTGGTTTGCTGACTGCATGTTCCACTGTGATCAATGCCTTTTCACTGATTAATTTCTCATTTGCTTTGTTCTCACTGGCCCTGATCATCATCACGGTCTGTGAAGGCTTCTTGCATTCCCCTTTTTTGCACTACCTCGATCATATGAGTGTCATGATGGGTGGGTAATGGATTCTGAGTGATATTAGGCATCTCCGGAGCCTATACTTCAATCCGGCGGGTATCAATGAGCTCCTGGATGGTCGTTTTCAAATACCAGCACTTCTCTGTATCATGCCCTGGGGCACCTGAGCAATACTCACAATTCACTGAATGGTCCAGTTTCCTTGGGGAAGGATTTGGCAATTTGGGTTCAATTGGATTTAACATGCCCAACTGTCTCAATCTGTGGAATAAGTTGGTATAAGATTCTCCTAACGGAGTGAAAGACTTTTTCTTTTGCAAGCTATCATTCTTGGCAGCAAGGTTGGGTCGAAAACCGGGTCCAGCGGGGGGTTTTTGTAGGCTCTCGGAGGTGGGTATGTGTTTTGAGTGTGGTAGGTATTTTGTGGGGTGGGTGCACACCATGGTGCTTGAGGTTGAGGGTATGTTTGGGCGTGGTGGATGGAGAAGTGTGGGTAGGTTTAGGGATGGGGGCGTGGTTGACTATAATATGGTGATGGACCCCTGGACCAAGCTCTTGATTCTACTACTGTAACATCTTCCCTTTTCTTCTTCCCCAATACTCCTCCAGTGCTGCTCTGGATGGCCTGGGTAGTTGCTTTAGTTGCCGAATAACTCATAATCTTGTTAGTCTTAAGACCTTCTTCCACCATACTTCCCATTTTCACTACCTCATTAAAAGATTTTCCCACTGCTGACACCAGATGACCATAGTAAGTAGACTCCAAAGCCTGCAGAAAATAATCGACCATTTCGCTTTCCTTCATTGGAGGATCAAATCTGGCAGCCTATTCTCTCCACCGAAAACCATACTCTCTGAAACTTTCCCCTGGATTCTTCTCAATTTTGGTCAGTGACAACCGGTCTGGAACGATCTCTAAGTTGTACTGAAAATGGTTTGCAAATGCCTAGGCCAAATCATCCCAAGTGTACCCTCGGGCACGATCTTGCCGTGTGTACTACTCCAAAGCAGCACCACTGAGACTTTTACTAAAGTATGCCATTAATAACTCATCCCTTCCTCCAGTGCCTCTCATCTTGCTACAAAATCCACGCAGATGTGCTACTGGGTCACCATGTCTATCATACAGATCAAACTTTGGTAACTTGAATCCCGCAGGCAATTGGACGTCAGGAAACAAGCACAAGTCCTTGTAAGCGACACTCACCTATCCTCCTAGACCTTGCATATTTCTGAACAATTGTTCCAAGCTTTTAATCTTTCGTATCATTTCTTCCTGCTCAGGGTTTTTAGAAGTCTTCTCTTCTTCAACTGAGATATCAAGAAGGGGAGTGTAAGGATATGGTTCTGGTGGTTTGAAGGTGGGTTCCGGTGGGTAGTAGTGGGTTTCTTGAGTTTGAAATATGGGTTCACTAGAAGATCTCTGTAATGTGGCAGGTGGAGGAGCCACAAACACGAGAGTGGTTGGAGGTGGAGGGCATGGAATTTGCTTGGGTGGGGGAGGTGGTGGTGTTTGAGAAGTAGTTGCATAGTATTGCTGGTAAGCAGGGTAGGCCGGAGAGGAATTAACTGTAGGAGTATCTTGTGGCTGAGCTAATGGTGGGATATAGGTAGGGTTATCAGGGTAAGCTGGTAGTGGGTGTCCCTTTGCCCAAGCCTGGTATATTTCGGCCATCTGTTGCTTCAACTTATACATTTCCTCTTTCATGGCGTTGACATCCACAACTTCTTCCTCCCTAGATGGGTCGATGATGCTTGCTTCTAACTCTTGGTTAACCATTTTTTACTTATCGTTAGAGCGGGTATTGTATGGATAGGTTGCCAGAATGCTAGTCAACTGAACCACTTGCCTGAACTCATCATCAACAATGACGTTATTAGTGGTTAGGGTATCAACACATAGATAACTTCATATTTGGGGCATGAATGCACCTAGGCAGTTAACAGTTTCTAGTATGTATTTGCTCGACCGCTTGCGTCATTCCGGCTTTGACTGTGACATCTTTCTTTTATCCTTGCCTTGTTTTATTGTTCCTTTGTTGCAGATTTTCCTTTCTCTTTTATTTTTCTTTTTCTCTCCCATTTTCTTTTATTGCTCCGCTCTTCTTTTCATTTTAGTTTTTATTCTTAATGCATTTTTATATTTTCATATGCCTATGGTCGGGTCCTATGGAAATTGCCTATATATCGCGGTCGTGCATGAATCAGATCAAATGTAGTTTTTGCCAATTGGTATAAAATTAGATGCAAGAAAATAAAGACACAAATTTTCGGGAATTTTCAAATTTTCATTAATGACAACTAATTACACCACTACTAGACTATTGTTTTTCATTTTCAAAATCAGAAAAAGATACAAATTCAAAACAAATTACAGACTCGACTAATCTAGGAGTACATCAAAGCTTCAAACCCTGGGGCCCCTGGGGCATCATTCGGCATCGCCGTGGGTCTGCGCGCAAGACCCCTTTGCAGTTGCTCCAAATCCTTCATGACATGTCGAACAAATATCATCACTGATGCAAAGAAAGTGGTACGACTCATCCGTTCACCGTCCTGGCATCTCTTAACGATATAGTGTGCAATGCTTCAGATCCTTTCCCTGATCTGGCCCTTTTCTTAGAGAAGCCGACTTATCTGTTGGGTACGGGCTTCTAGTACCTGGAAATCCTGGATATGCAGGTCTTGTAGCAATTTTATTTCCATTTGCATCTCGGCAATCAACTCATACCAACGACCCCTCTCGGCCTGAAATTCTTTATCTCGCCGGGCCGCTTTTTCTTCTAGAGTATTCGTTTTCCTCTTCATGTTGGCGATGGTTCCCTCGTAATCTCTTTTCAATTGTTGTACGAACTAGGCTCTTTCTGCAGTCCTTTTGGCCCACTGTGCTCGAATCCTTGCCATGTTTTCTTCGAACTTTTCTAATTCTTCTTGGCTGTCCGAGATTTGTCTCCTTAACCCTTTGATCAACCTTTCATCAGATGGACTTCTTTCTTGGTTCCTAGCATCTATTTTCATTTGCTTAATTTGGGCTTTGAGTGCTTCGTTCTCCTGAGCTAATTTCTTTTAATCACCCTCATCGGCTGCAGCCTGTATACTCTTGTCAAATTGGAGGTCCCTGACCTGCTGCTCCAATTGTCCTATTCTAGCTCGGTACTCCTTTTCCTTTGCTTGCCAATCCCATTGAATTTGGACCCCGTCAGTAAATTATTGCACGTGCGGTCTTTTAGCGGGTCTCTTTGGGATTTGGAATCTTTTGCCGAACCATATTAGATACTTGGGATCTACCTCTCCTCTAGTTTGGTCCAGTATTATGGTTTTAGGCTCGAGGAACTGGCAGTCATTCCATATCTTTCGGACTCTGCCTTCAGGAAATGCAGCCTTCGGGCCTAACTCAATGACTTTCTCACTCAGGTCTTCATTATTGTGCACTGTTTGGCATCTCCCAAGTTGTCGCAAAACCCGGTAAGGAGCGTAAGGCTGTATGCTTCGGATACCCATCAAAATAATATAAGGGACTTCCGCTGATGTGTAGACAGCTTCAGCAGCGGGAAGCCACCCATAAGCCTACTCAATCTTATCTGCGGTCAACGATCTCAAGTATGACGACCAGGCTTCAACACTCTCAGGAAATTCAATGCCTATGACCCGGGTTTCAAATTCATTGATGCAACTAAGCCCAGTTAACCCAAAATTCATATACCCTGTACAGTGACATAGATGCTCCTGAATCTATATTTGTAGTAAGAGATCACATCCCTAAAAGAATTTCTCGCCTTCCCAACACTTGGTTAGAGCCCGATATATCTCTGCTATGATCAAGGAAACCACCGTGCTAGTAGGTTTCTTCATAGCCACATCCACAATTCCTACTAGTCCGAGGTCTATGTGACCGTCTTTCCTTGGGCAAATCACAATTCCTAGAAAAGCCACCATAAATGCTAACCCTCGTCGGGCCTCCCATTTGTCTTTGTTTCCAGCGTGTGTCAGGCTGATGTTAGGTTCTTCAAAGCCCCTTGGGTTGCCATACCGATGATAGAGGAAGTGCAAAGTGCAACACCCTTCCGCTAGACACGGGTCTTGGATATCCCGACTGATGTTCAGCAAATCTAAGAATCTGTGGAGAGTGACCGGTCACGGTAATAAAGGATATCTACTTCGCATGTTCCCATTAAGGCTTGCATACCCTGCAATCTCTTCCAATGTCGGTGTGAGTTCACAATCGGAGAATCTGAAGACATTACGTGTTGGGTCCCAGAACGGTATCAATGCTTCAACAATATCCTTTCTTGGCTTTATGTTCATGAGTCCCACAAGGCAGCCCAAAAATTTGACCATTGTTTCTTTACTTCCAGTTCCTAGGTCGTCCCACCACATATGGAGCTTTAGGGGTATCTCGCTCAGGACTGAGAAGGTTTCGATGTTGTTTGAGTTCATCCTGCATATTTTATTTAAAGGGATTTAATGATTAAGGGGAAAATTGGCTATTTTTGCAAAATTTTGTTTAAGAAACTACAAATTTGATGATTAAAACTAGATCAAGAGTACATCAAAACTTCACATCCTGGGGCCCGTGGGGCATCACTCGGCATCGCTACAGGCCTCCGCAAGACTGAGAAGGTTTCAATGTCAACTGCGACCATTTAAAGAAAACTGGCCGTAATGGCTTATTTTGACTTAAAACACAAATTGGTTATTTTTGCAAAATATCGGTTGAGAAAACAAAACTCAATTTTGCGGATACGACCTTTCAGCACTTCCGAGAGGGAGATTTTAAGGTTGTGCCCGCAAACCATTTTAAAAATGGCTCAGGGTAGCTGTTCTTGCAAAAAGGGCCTTCTGGCGTTCTTTTGAGGGACATTCGACTTATTTTAAACAAGAATGGCATCACCCGACTTATTAAAATTTGACATTTTTTGGCTATTTTGCAAAAGGGATGGTTGCACCCGTCAAGGGTTTCCTACGTATCTCACACCCGGTGAGAATCTAACCAGCGTAGTTCGGGCCGATTGGCCAAAATCAAAGCTATTTTTGAACAACGATTTCTTTCTAATTTCAAATTTCCTTTTCTCTTTTTTGTTCATTTTGCGAAAATCCGGCAGCACTTCGGTACTAGTTGGGCATTGGTTTTTCTTTTCAAACAAATGATTACCCTCACTTAGTCCTAACACTGCTATTTTTCACTCATTGTATACAAGCCGGTCAACATGCGAAGCCGAGCAAATAAATGCAAATAGCACATAAGATTCATCAGGATGGTCGTTTCAATTCAGGTCACCTGTCCTAGACGGACCCAACTCATGTGTTGAGTCCCCTAAGTCAAATGCACATGATGCAAACAAATGTCCTACTAGGGATCCAGCATGAGTTTATTGTTCTTCTAGGTTTAAACCCTAGGTATATTGGTCTAGACCTGGCTTACCCGAGAGGACAACTCGGGCCGAGGGGGAGGTAGTGTACCGGGGATACAGAAGCTCCGCCGGCTTTGCAACTTATCCAAACCTCGTTCTAAATTGGAAAAAAGACTCTAACAGAAGAGAAGCTACACTAAGTGCACCCTTCTCCATGATGTAGAAGACTCAGAAAGAGGGAGGGATTCACGACAGTTTATATACAATTCAACAAATATTAAAGCGGTAAAACATTTAGCACATAAGGCATGGAACATGTAGCAAAATCAAATAAAGCCAAATACAACAATTTAACTGAGCTCGAATTCTTGAACCCTAAACCGAAATTTTGGATTTTTGTCCCCAGCAGAGTCGCCAGAGCTGTCACACCTCATTTTTCCGCTTACTACACCCTGGGAGGGGTATAATAAAAGGGAGTTTTTCCAATTAAAGGACAATCGAAACGGGATTGTTTATTAAGAGATTCAGAGTCGCCACTTGGGAGATTTATGGTGTCCCAAGTCACCAGTTTGAATCCCGAATCGAGGAAAGGGTTTGACTCTATATTACAGTCGCGAACCAGAAATTCGGGTAAGGAATTCTGTTAACCCGGGAGAAGGGGTTAGGCACTCCCGAGTTCCGTGGTGCTAGCACGATCGCTCAATTGCTATATTTGGCTAAATTTTTATTTTTATACATGTTAATCTATAGTGCAATTTTAGAATGATTTAACCGCTATTACTCGATTATTAAGAAAGTGAACGTCATTTAAGAACGTATTTTCGGATCACGCCACATGAAATGCACCCGGATCCTCGACACATTCTTATTCAACGTTTTTGGATTTGGATTTGGGTTGCATGAAATGCACACCCGTAATAGGAAGGTAAGATTATTAAAAGCGCGCCTAAAGTGACTAACGTGTTGTTATCTTTTGGGAAGGCCGTGAAATTTGCTAAACGGCACGTCCCGAGTCTCTAAATATTTTTAATTAAGTAATTAATGAGGGCCCCGCAATTTGTATTTGGTTTGGCGAGGCTCGGCTCATTTTTAATTATTAGCAGGCCAACCTAAAGCAAATTAAAATTTTCTATTTATTATTTGTCTCTAAAAGGCCAATTAGTTCACAAATATAAATTCAGGCCTCGAATTCAAGTCCGAATTCAAACAATAGGGGAAACCCTTTTAGCTTGAATCCGCTACCTAATTTAAAACCCAATTTTATATTTATGAATTAATTCCCTATATGCTTAATACAATTATAATGATTTTCTAATTTATGGATATTTTGAGGCCTTAAAGGTTTGGCCCAATAAACATAATTTAGAGACGCAGAAACTCATGGGCCTGTGACTGATATACCCATTAGCTGTGGTCAGTTTTCTTTTATGTAAAGCCATGCCAACTGTGGGCCTTTTAGCTTATGGGCTCCCAGAATTCCTATTTAACGTAAGGCTTCCAGGTCCAAATACGGCTATACCTTCGATTTCTATATGAATTCACCAATACTCAATTCAATTCACAATTGTTCCTCATTGGAAGACTGATTTAGATTTTAAATATCTATTATTAGATGGCCATAGATTTGATTATCAAATAAGCATACAACTCCTATCAATACTAAATTGTTCAAGGACACATTACCAATACTCAAGTAACTCCTAATTTTAAAGTGAACTACTGAAATTATTTGATAACATACTAATGTTCATCAGAATCATTTCCTGTTTCAACTGTTTCGGATTTCAAAAATGAAGCTACACAAACATACGAAATTAAACTAAAACCACAATTTCCAATTTTTACAGTTTACAAATTTGAAAACAATCTATAGTCCACCTCCTACATTAACAATCCAATATTATCTATAAGTACAAGTTTCATAGTCCAGTTCAGTAAACGGAATTTGAACTAGACAGCCTTGATTCAACACAATAGACTAAACAACTATATAAACTAAAAAAATGAACTGGATATTAATATTTTCTGAAATTTGACTTCAGATTTATGCTTCTAGCATATTAAATGCAATAATCACTAAGCTAATGAAGAATAGCAGTCCAATACAATTTGATAGTCCAAACAATTAGTCTAATTACAATCAAACATGAATAACTAAGCTAATACTAATGGCTAACAATAATTCTAAGTAAAATCAAATGATCAATTCTTCATCATTGATTCCACAAGTTGTCATACAAGTGAGTCAAATTTCCAGATTCATTAAGGACAATGAGAGTGTACCTGGAAATATAATGAATTAAGGAAGGTTAGCAACAGAAGAGCAATCAGCAGCAGCAAACAACTTCAGGAGATGGAATCAACAATCCAGGAGAATTCAAAATCCAACAGGAAGAAAAATTTGATCCACACAATTGACTAAATGCTGAGGAGCTTCAATTTAAACCAGGAATTTCCAGAAAAACTTCAACTAGAATAATAGATCCTTGAACCTTCAAAAAAACTGACTCCAAATTCGACTAATGAACCTTTGAACCTCAAACCCCAAACTTAGAACTATGAAAGCTGAAATTAAACTGAAAACTTCAATGAAACAGGGACAGTTTTTGGTTTTTCTACTAAATTTTCTATTGTTTTTGTATTTTTGAATGTTTTGAATTTCAAATCTAGATCTGAAAATTAAAGAGAGGTTTTGGGGGGAATTTTGGAGCTGAAAAAACTTTTGAATCAAGTAATGAACATGCCCTTTTATAGGCAAATTTCAGGGGGGAAGCTTCTAGACCCTTTCACAATTTTCCCCCTCTTTTATTTCAGGTTTTAACTAACTAGTCCCTAACTTACTGACTTGTTTCTCTAGTTAGTACACCTATTTTTATGAATTTTAACTTAAAACCCCTTCTAGAAAGTCCTAGGGGGTTCTATCCTGATTTTCCTACCCTTAAAATGCCTGTATTACCCTTGCCTTAGTTCTGGAATTACTATTATTAATACAACTACCCTTTTCCCTGCCTAAACTATCCCTGAAACCTCTTTGAAATTACTTTACTAAGTCACAATTAACCCACCCTTCTTTCCTGATTAAAGCTACCAGCTATAAACCAATTCACCTAAAGTTAAACTAATTTGGACAATTTCCAATCGGCGGTGGATAGCGGAGTAGGGCGGAGACGGGGTGGTCGCCGGCGTTACAGACTAGTACGAGGATGAGAGGGAATGTTTTAGGGTTTGAGTTTTATTTCAGACATTTTTATTACAAAAACAAAAACCAATTGTGACCGTTGGATCAAGGAAATTTGATGACCCAGATTAAATAGCGCCAAAAAGGCGTCGTTTGGACATTAAGGGGCTAGATCGGGCAGGGAATATTGGGCTGGGTTGGTGTGGGCGGGTAAATGACTTGGGCTAGGCGAAAATAATGCAAAAATGGCCCAAGTTTACCTTCCAATTAAGGCCACATTTTTTTTACTTATTTTCCCTTTTATATATCTATATTTTTTTTTCTGAATTTTCCTTGTAATTTTCTTCTTTTATTTTTCAATGTTTTCATTTGTGTTTATTTTTTCTGACTTTTTATAAAAATATCAGAATTAAAACAAAGACCATATATAATTCAAAGTTAAACCATTTAACTCCTAAAATTATTTAAAACTATTCCGTGACGAATTCACAATTAAAATAATTAAAATACAAAAGTGAACTATTTTTGTCATTTTCTTTATATGTGAACAATTTTAACTACTAATTGACACTAAAATATGAAATTAAACCTAAATGCCACTGTATTTTTTTATTTTCTATTAAAATGCACAAATAAAATGCAACAATTACCAAAAATGCCACAAAATTCACAAAAAATTATAAAATACTAAAGAAATTATTTTGTTTGAAATTTTGAGAATTATTGCTTAGGGCAAAAATCACGTGCTCACAATTACAATGCTTGTTAAGAGTAAAATATAGAACTTGTGGTTGGATAGACAATTGTATAGAAGGCTGCATATTTTCTTCCTTCATCGAGCTTGTATATTTATATCCCTCTCAACTTGTTATGGCTATTGCATAACCTAAGGGAATTTTGAATATTCTCGTGATATGCATCCATTGCTTCCTTGAATCTTGGAGTAACATCTGTTTCTGTCACGACTCAAAATCCACTAAGGGTCGTGGTGGCGCCGAACACTGCTGTCAGGCAAGCCAACCAAATTACTTAATCCAAATCTCGTTTTAATACTTTTGAAATCTAGGATTTTCCTTCAAGTTTAGCAATTAAAAGGTAGTTGTCTCAAATCAAATTTAAATGATGAACAATTAATACAAACAATATAAACTATCCCAGAACACGATATCACAAGTACATGAGCATCTACTGACGAGAAAATAAAATATAACATCTGTCCAGAATACAGTGGACATGAGTAAATACAATATACTGGAAAGGACTGCTCCAGCTGCGACCGTCTCGAATAATGCAGCTCACCTATTCCCAAAGCATCTGTGCTGCTACGCTCAGTAGACTGCTAGAGATACATATATCTGTGCAACAAAAATGCACAGAAGTGTAGTATGAGTACGTAAACAACGTGTACTCAATGAGTATCTCGCCTAATCTCGAAGAAGTAGAGACGAGAGGTTGACTTCAATACTTACTAGAGGTCTAATAATAATATACTAAAAGTGTGAGGAAATCAGGGATTTTATACAGCAGTTCTAACTCACAAAGCCGGAAAACAAGCAAACACCTTCAACAAATAATAAAAGATTTTCAAGGTTTACTTTTCATTATCTTATCAATTTAAATCAAGCCACGAAGGGCAATTTCACATTCAAAAATTATCAAGCAACAATATATCATGCGCAAATCATGCAGAGGTCGACAACCCGCTCCAACAGAAATAAAATGTGCACTTGCCGAGGGTCGACGGTGCGCCTATAGATGGATCTATTTAATCTGCCGAGGCATTTGGCCCATTCCATAAATAAACACATACCTTGCTCGCGAATCCTGCATGCGACGTAGGTACACATAGGGATACATGCTCAATCAACCAATTAAGAACTTATCGGGGAATATTTATCCAAATAAAACCAATTCTCCTTTAACAAATTTTAAGAAATGAAGTTTAATTCTTTTAGAAATTCACTTACTAATTCGATGTGATTTAAGCAATTCAAGCTATCAATAGGTTCATAAATAATCCAAGTATAACATGCTTTTGTGTCCTAACTACCCGGACAATATCATAATAGTAGCTATGCACGGACTCTCGTCACCTCATGCGTACGTAGCCCTCGCAAATAGGAGCACATAATCAATTATTTCACCTATGGGGACAGTTCCCTCTTACAAGGTTAGAAAGGAGACTCACTTCGCTCCGAAGATCCATAACCGGCATTCCACGCCCTTCCGAAGACTCTAATTGATGCACCACGCTCCAAAACTAGCCAACAATTACGCAAATCCATTAATTTATGCTCAAATATTCGTTACAATCTAATTTATAGCAATTTCTAACTCCGATCGAAAAGTTGACCAAAATGCCCTCGGGCCCACGTGCCCGAAATCTGAAATTTTTCAAAAATAAAGATTACCCATGACCTTAGGAACTCAAATATCTAATTTTTACTAAATTCCATACTCAATATCGTGGTCAAATTCCAAGAAATGTAAATTTCTAGGTTTTCCTCCAAACCTAAATTTTTTCATAATTTCCTTGCCTAAATCCATGTATAAACTTTGTATTTAACTCAAAGCTAGCATAAATTACTTACCTCATGACGAGTGACAAAAATGGAACCTAAAAAGTTGCTCCCCATCGGCTCGAATTGGAAGAAAATGGAGTTGAAATGAACCCAAGCCCGAATTTTAAAAGACCTCACTACCTCAGCTATTTCCGCACCTGCGGTCCCTTGACCACTTCAGCGGTTTTGCAGGTGCGGTTAAAATGCCGCATATGCAGTCCTCCCTAGGCCTCCCCTTTTCTCTTCTGCGACACACCCTTCCGCAGATGCGGTCCCGCTTCTGCGGAACATTGACCGCATCTGCGGTCCTCTCCAGCTGCCCCTCTTCCGCTTCTGCAACCCCTCAACCGCAGGTGCGGTCCTGCATCTGCGGAAATATAACCTCATCTGGGGTCCCTTCTCTTCTATCCCAAAACCACTTCTGTAGTTGAAGTTCCGCATCTGCGGTCCAAAAACCGCAGATGCAGTTATGACAGCAACCAGCAAACCTCAGCCTTCCAAAATCCCATTTTCGATCTGTTAACCACTCGGAATCCACCTGAGGCCCCCGGTACCCCAACCAATCACACCAACTAGTCCCAAAACACATTACAAACTTGCTCGAGGCCTTAAATCACATCAAACAACGTTAAAATCATGAATCGACCTCCAATCCAAACTTAATGAACTTTAAAATTTCAAAATTCTATTTCCGATGTTTAAACCCATCAAACCACGTCCGATTGACCTCAAATTTTGCACACAAGACATATTCGACATTACGGACCTACTCCAGCTTTCAAAATCATATTCCGACCCCAATATCAAAAAGTCAACTTCCAGTCAAACCTCTGAAAATCCTCTGAATTCTATCTTTAGCCAAATGGTTCTAAAATGACCTACGGACCTCTGAATTCACTTCCGATCACGCTCCTAACTCTAAAATTACCATACGAAGCTATTCTCAAACTCGGAATCCCAAACAGACATTGTTATCATGGAAACGCACTTCAAGCCAAACTTATAAAACAATTTCCAAAATGCTAACTTCCACAATAGGCGCAAAAAAAGTCCCGGGTCATCTAAAACCCGATCCGAAAATACACCCAAATCCGAAATCATCATACGAACCTGCTGGAACCTTCAGATCCCAATTCCGAGGTCGTTTGCTCAAAATTCACATCCTAGTTCATTCTTTCAACTTTAAGCTCCTAAAATAAGAATTCTCTTCCCAAATCAACTCCGAACTTCCCGAAACTCATTTCCGACCGTGCGTACAAGTCGTAATGCCTGAATTGAAGCTGCTTATGCCTCAGACTGCTAAACGATGTGCTAGAGCTCAAAACGACCGGTCGGGTCGTTACAGTTTCCATATCTAGCCATGATATAAATTTGGTCACGCCATGAGATCCTCCTTCGATTTATGGCTTTTTGTACAAGGTTAGATTGCTTCTTATTAACTTGGACATAATATAGTCTTTGTCTTGCTTGAAATCTTTTCCTTGCGGATCTCTCTTTAATTGCAGAACATGATAATCTTTCTTTTCTTATCTTTCCAAGCATGACCACTAAGTCTTTGAATATTGATATGCTTTTGTGCACCTGCTAGACTTTCCTTAATAATTGTAGGTAAGAATCTTTGCTTAAAAGCTTCTTATACTCTTAAATATATTGGCAAGGCTCCTTGTATCTTGATAGATGACAAATATATATTCCTTGATTTGTTTCCTTGTATGAAATCTTTAACGACTTCCTTTTCTTTTACAAATTGTGGTGAATATCCTTTTTGAATTTACTTTCTTTGCTAACTAATATTCTATTTAGTTGTCCAAATTGTTTTCCATAATATAGAATATAATATACCCATAATATATTTTCTTTCCATAGAAAATATATTCTTTTCCCATTATATTGAAAATATTCCTTTCTTGATCTTAGAAAATAATATTTTTCCATAATATAAATGGTACTACATCCATAATATATTTTATTTCCATAGAAAATATATTCTCCCTTATCCTTGTAGTATCTTTTCCATTTAGTATCTTCCTTCCACAAAATAATAGATCTTCTCCATGATTTAGCAACTTTCCTTTCAAGATGTTGAAATGCTTTCCATCCATAATTTTCATAGATTCTTCTGATATTGTAGTAAGCCATTCAATATTTGAAATTTCGCTTTCAAATATTATTCCTTCTAGATTAAATCTCTGAAAATAATCTTCCTTGATAAATTCTTTTCAAGAGATTTTCTTTCCGATATTTGTTTGGATCTTTACCAGCATTTTCTTTCCTATACAAGAATAAGATTACCACAAGTAAATTTTCTTTGATTAATAATTATTTTGGTTTGTTATCATCAAAATTAATATATGAAACCTTAGAGCTAACAATTTCCCCCTTTTTGATGATGGCAAACCATTGAGTACAAAATAAAAAAATTTAATCAAAGACTTAATTAAAGTACAATAAAGATTAATTCCCTGAAATGCCGAGCTTTCTCGTTCATTCACAGACGTCATGCCACGTAAAGGCTCCCCCTTACTCTAAGTGTTCCTTCGTCATGCTCCCCATGTATCCATACATTCTACCTTTTTCGAAATTTTGTACACAATATTTTCTTCCCCTTTTGGCATCATCAAAAGGGTGAAGTAACTTATAGGGAATATGCAAGTAAAGTATAACTATAACTTATAATCAACTAGGGAGTTAAAAAACATGTAGTAATAATTTCTTTTAAGCAAAAAGAAAAATATAACAACAAATTTTAAGCTTGGTAACAACATTTAATCCGACCAAAATATCCAAGCATTAACCCAAAGGTAAAAAATATTGAACTGTCATTGTAGGTAGACAAAAAAAAATTCCCACCACAGAAGAACATCATTTCACATGATTGAAAGCTTAGCAGAGATTAAAAAAATCATAGAATACTTGATTTTTCCAAAACATCATTTAGCATATAAGATGGTGTAATCGCACATAGTCACTTGAAAAATGCTCAATGATTTAAAAATATTAAGAAACTTTTGATATCCTCACATGTTAAACTTTCAAGAAAAATTTGAGCAAAGGCTTAAGACTCTTAGAAAGATTACAATATATTAATGCATAGAAGAGTCAAAAATGGTCATATATTTATATCACCAACAAGAACGATATGGGATCATTATCATGAAAGTCGTTATCCTTTTCATGACATAAGAATATTGAAAATCTCCATCCCATTTTTATTCCATTCCACTTTGTTGCCTGCAAGGTTTGCATCTGAAAATATTCTACTAGATCAAAGCAATTAGTTCTTGAATAAAGTAATCTATAATTTAGAATCAACCAAAGATCTTTTGTGGCATTATAAAGAGATATTGTAGGATCAGGTATACCAAATTTTCTCCTTGCTTCGCATTATTTGGAATGTGAAGATAAGGTAAATTCTCCATTATGCTCATTTCCAACTCGATCATCTATTAGAGGCTTAAAAATGCTTGACATGCTTGACATGCTTTCAGTTAGTATTAAAAAAATATGCTCTTGTAAATACATCTTTGGAAAGAATAATCGTCAGATGATAAACATGAATTTGTTTCAAATGGTAACTAGTCTTAGTCACATGAATGTAAAAAAAACTTTCAATTCCAGAGAGGGGCTAGAGAATAAAGTTATGCAATTTTCAAACCATTTAAAAAATATTTCAACATCCATAAAAATGCTTTACAAACTTTGTAATAAGCACATGAAAAATGATATTCTAACAAAATACTCAAGGAAGAAACAGACCTTCTTGTTCTGAAACCTTGGGCTACACATAATTTTTACAACCTTACCAGTCTTATCCGCTTTAGTATTCATAATTGCAGCTCTTATTCTTGGTACTGGATTTCCATACTGTTGATTCTTTTAGCTTCACTGAACATATCCAACGTTCATCGTTTAATGCTTCTTCATGACTATCTAGTTCAACTAGTATAGATGTATCACTAGCAATTTATTTCAAGCTATCCACTGTAATTTTCCATCCTCATTCACAATTTACTCAGAAAAATATTAGTATAAATAAAAACGCGCATGATGAGATTTCTCTACAAGTAATGAATAAGAAATATGTCAAGAGTCTTACCAAGACAGTTACAACCAAAGGAAATAAGATAACCAAAAATTGATTTTTTTTCTTCCTTCCCATAGCTTAGACAAGATTTTATTCAAAATAATATCCAATGAAAATATTAAAGTACATATAAGTCAATGATGACAATTTATGCAAAAATGCTACTTTCTTTTCAAGTCTGCTTTCAACTGAGGCGTCAAACTAAGATTGTGAAAGATCATGCTTGTTGTAGAAAAATGTCAAACAAATACTGTTAAAACACACATCGATGATCACTGCAAATGCATTATTAAAATATGACCTATGCAAAAGTAAGAATAACCAATATATATATATATATATATATATATATATATATAAATAACAAAAAATAGAAATAATCAACACTTGATTTTTCTTCCTTTTACATCTGACATAAGGGGTCCTCTAATATAGACCCAGAACATAACCAATTAAAGTGACTAATAGAGATACATACCTTTCATCTTCAAGCTTTTGAGTATTGCCCAAAATATTTCATGTGCAGAAGTGGCCTCAAAGTTAAATAGTTTTCTTGGTCTTGAGTGAAGTATTAGTATTCTTACCGAGAATGTACAGATTACACAAATAATTCACTATAAGAATAATCTAAAATGCACATATAGGCATGAGTCAAGTTCTTACAATATCAATATAATCGCATGCTGGGTTGACTTAATATCTTATGCAAATGACATGGTTCATGCAAGACACGTACTCAAACTATTTAAAGTTTAAAAAATACTATATATAATAACAATGTGATGTAGCTAGTAGACTCGAAGTGTATACAGATGACTAATATGCATATATTAGGCTATATTTTACTAAATCAATAGCTAAAAGTGTATCACCTAATGTAGCGAGAAGAACTTGAATAAACCTTAGTGATACCAGTCACTCTTTTAGATCATACATCGTATTTCCTTCCTCCTCTATTGAATAAAAACTTTGAAACATCTTTAAGCATGTTCCTCGACTAGCCAATAAGCAAACATCTTTGATCCTCTTTATGGATGGACTTAGAAATTCCCGCAAAATAAATTAGTTTGTTTTGGTACCCAAACCCTTTTGGGTCCTTCATGGTTAGTAGCTTTTATAATTGGAGATACATGTAATTGATTAGGTCTCCAAACGAATTTTGATCCAACATAACTTTTGGCATAATTGCATGCAAATACTTTATGTCCAGAATTACCACAATAGTAGCATGTAATATGAGAAGAAGAGTGTTTACCTGTAGCTATCTTATTACTTGACTTGGAGTTTTCCTCAGTCAACTTATTCAAAGTAGGACGTTTACCAGTAGATCCCTTTTCAGTCGACTTATAGTTGTTAAGCCGAGGAGACGACTTTGATCGATCAAAGTAGTGGTTGGGGGATTTGTGCAAGCTACTAATTTGTTTGCAAAGCTTAGAATTTTCTTCTTGAAGTAAGTTGTTCTCCACCAGATATTCTTTAAGCTGAATATCCCACTCATTCTTTTCATTTATCAACTTATTGTATTCTTTAAGTTGGATCTCCCAATCGTTCTTCTCATGTGTCAACTTCTTATATTCTTCAAGTTGGATCTCCCAATCTTTCTTTTCATCTATCTACTTCTTATATTCTTCGAGGTGGATCTCTCAATTCTTCTTCTACTTCCTCAACTTATGATATTCATTTAGAACTTTCTTAAAGTCCTTGAAAACCAATTCCATATCATCCTGCAATTCATCACAGTTATCGCAATATGTAATAGGAGCGTGACATACCTTGTTAATTTCTCCCATTGCCATGAAACATTGACTCTCCATTCTTTCGTGATTGTTTTCTTCTTCAGATTCATCCTCGTTGCTCCATGATTTGTGATTATTTTTCTTGAGATCACAATCCAGAATAGCATTAAAGCACACCTCGTCAGTTTTCCTTCTTTTCTTGAGACATATTTTTGTCATTTCTTCTTGATCATCCTCGTTGCTCCAAGTTGAGATTCTATGATTTTTCTTCTTGAGGCTGGGACATTTTAATTTTATATGTCCAGGTTTACCACATTTATAGCAACATATGTTCTATTGTTGTTGAACCTCATTCTTCCAACTCTTTTGATGATTCTGGATGGATTGAGATTTTCTATTCTGCTTCTTTCTACTCTTCCTTTTTCTCGTCCTGGGTATCATGACCAAGACTTCTCGATCTTCACCATTTTCGGATTCTTCAAGAGCTGACATGGATTCAATTTCCTTAACTCTGTTGGTGTTCCCGTGGATATTTTCCAATTTGTCCCATATATCTTTAGTAGTCTCACAGGTGGATATATTCTTATATTCTTCTTCACTAATCGCACAATAGAGCATGTTGATTGCTCTAGCATTTGTTTGCATAATATCCAATTGTTTTTTTATGTAGTCAAATATGGATTCCCTTTTTACAAGCTTCTTTCCATCATTGTTGTTCGAAGTGAGTATTGGTCCATTCTGAATAACTACCAGGCTCGATAATCTATTGATTGGACATAAACCTTCATTCTTTCTTTCCAATGGCTATAGTATTGACTATTGAAGTACGGTGGCCTTCTTGTTGAGTGTCCCTCTTGAAGTACGGTTCCAACAATTTGATGACCTGCCATGAATCTTTTCTCACTTGTTGTTAAGCAAAAAAATAAAAATGTGAGACCTGCTCTAATACCAATTGAAAGTGTGGGGGGGGGGGGGGGGGGGGGGAATTGTAGCCTTTCTAATTTTCTAGTCGATTACTCTTCAAACCTAGTCGACTTATGCGGAGACAACCTGCACATAACTGTTAGTTCTTTCGATTTAAACAAGCATAATCACAGTAAACAGTAAAGGAATAGAATATAATATGAGAGCGATAAAGTAAATGACACCAGGAATTTTATACTAGTTCGGAACAAATGTGGTATCCTAATCCAGTCCTCTTGGGTTGCAAGAGTATTATCTGTTAGAGCTCTCTGTAAATTGAATTGAGTATAGCCTTTGTGATTTTCAGCGATCACCACCAACGCTGACAGGGTTGGTTTTCACTCGCTCACAAACAACGATCCTTTGGTTTTCATTCGCTTACCAAAGAAACGAACAATGACACAACCTCTAGGATACGCTGCCTCTTCAATATTTTTCTGTCTCTCTTCTCTCTTTTGGGTACAAAGTAAATCTACTAAAGTGAATTACAATGCTTGTTAAGAGTAGAATAAAGAACTTGTAGTTGGATAGACAATTGTATAGAAGGCTTCATACTTTCTTCCTTCATCGAGCTTGTATATTTATAGCCCTTTCAACTTGTTATGGCTATTGCATAACCCAAGGGAATTTTGAATATTCTCGCGATCTTCGTTGCATCCATTGCTTCCTTGAATCTTAGAGTAACATCTGTTTCCATAGATAGCCTTGATATAAATTTGGTCACACCATGAGATCCTCCTTCGATTTGTGGCTTTTTGTCAAAGGATAGATAGTTTCTTATTAACTAGGACATAATATAGTCTTTGTCTTGCTTGAAATCCTTTTCTTGTGGGTCTCTCCTTAATTGCAGAACATGATAATCTTTTTTTTCTGATCTTTCCAAGCATGGCCACTAAGTCTTTGAATATTGATATTCTTTATACATGCTAGACTTTCCTTAATAATTATAGGTAAGAATCTTTGCTTAAAAGCTTCTAATAGTCTTAGATAGATTGGCAAGGCTCCTTGTATCTTGACAGATGACAAATAGATATTCCTAATTTGTTTCCTTGTATGAAATCTTTAACGGCTTCCTTTTCTTCTACAAACTGTGGTGAATATCCTTTTTGAATTTACTTTCCTTGCTAACTAATATTCTCTTTAGTTGTCCAAATTTCTTTCCATAATATAGAATATACTATATCCATAATATATTTTCTTTCCATAGAAAATATATTCTTCTCCCATTATATTGAAAATATTCCTTTCTTGATCTTGGAAAATAATATCTTTCCGTAATATAAATGGTAGTACATCCATAATATATTTTCTTTCCATAGAAAATATATTCTACTCCCATTATATTGAAAATATTCCGTTCTTGATCTTGGAAAATAATATCTTTCCGTAATATAAATGGTAGTACATCCATAATATATTTTCTTTCCATAGAAAATATATTCTACTCCCATTATATTGAAAATATTCCGTTCTTGATCTTGGAAAATAATATCTTTCCGTAATATAAATGGTAGTACATCCATAATATATTTTCTTTCCATAGAAAATATATTCTACTCCCATTATATTGAAAATATTCCGTTCTTGATCTTGGAAAATAATATCTTTCCGTAATATAAATGGTAGTACATCCATAATATATTTTCTTTCCATAGAAAATATATTCTACTCCCATTATATTGAAAATATTCCGTTCTTGATCTTGGAAAATAATATCTTTCCGTAATATAAATGGTAGTACATCCATAATATATTTTCTTTCCATAGAAAATATATTCTACTCCCATTATATTGAAAATATTCCGTTCTTGATCTTGGAAAATAATATCTTTCCGTAATATAAATGGTAGTACATCCATAATATATTTTCTTTCCATAGAAAATATATTCTACTCCCATTATATTGAAAATATTCCGTTCTTGATCTTGGAAAATAATATCTTTCCGTAATATAAATGGTAGTACATCCATAATATATTTTCTTTCCATAGAAAATATATTCTACTCCCATTATATTGAAAATATTCCGTTCTTGATCTTGGAAAATAATATCTTTCCGTAATATAAATGGTAGTACATCCATAATATATTTTCTTTCCATAGAAAATATATTCTACTCCCATTATATTGAAAATATTCCGTTCTTGATCTTGGAAAATAATATCTTTCCGTAATATAAATGGTAGTACATCCATAATATATTTTCTTTCCATAGAAAATATATTCTACTCCCATTATATTGAAAATATTCCGTTCTTGATCTTGGAAAATAATATCTTTCCGTAATATAAATGGTAGTACATCCATAATATATTTTCTTTCCATAGAAAATATATTCTACTCCCATTATATTGAAAATATTCCGTTCTTGATCTTGGAAAATAATATCTTTCCGTAATATAAATGGTAGTACATCCATAATATATTTTCTTTCCATAGAAAATATATTCTACTCCCATTATATTGAAAATATTCCGTTCTTGATCTTGGAAAATAATATCTTTCCGTAATATAAATGGTAGTACATCCATAATATATTTTCTTTCCATAGAAAATATATTCTTCTCCCATTATATTGAAAATATTCCTTTCTTGATCTTGGAAAATAATATCTTTCCATAATATAAATGGTAGTACATCCATAATATATTTTCTTTCCATAGAAAGTATATTCTCCATTGTCCTTGTAGTATCTTTTCCATATAGTATCTTCCTTCCACAAAATAATAGATCTTCTCCATGATTTTAGTAACTTTCCTTTCAAGATGTTTAAAAGCTTTCCATCAATAATTTTCATAGATTCTTCTTCTGATATTTTAGTAAGCCATTCAATATTGAAATTTTGCTTTCAAATATTATTCCTTCTAGATTAAATCTCTGAAAATAATCTTCCTTGATAAATTCTTCACAAGATATTTTCTTTCCGATATTTGTTTGGATCTTTACCAACATTTTCTTTCCTGTACAAGAATAAAATTACCACAAGTAAATGTTCTTTGATTAATAATTATTTTGGTTTGTTATCATCCAAATTAATACATGAAACCTTGGAGCTATCAGTAACTAATCCTTAAAAATTACCTAGCTCACGGGGCAAGTTCTGAATTATATTATAACCTTTTAATACGTTGTTCGTAGATGAATGTGATTTTAGTTGCCAAACTATCTAAGGTCCAAGTACAAAGGTACTAAGTCTAACAAGACCAAATTTTTAGACCTAACTTTACTTTGCTAAGTCACATTGTTATTATCGCCGCAAATTAGGTATTTTTCCTCTAATTTCATCGTGGAATAAAGTATTTCAACATATTCAAATCAGGTCGTGAATGCATAGGGTCTAATCTCCAATGAAAATGAAGCCTAACGGCGGAAAAAAATGTGAGTAAAAATAGTTCTACACGAGATTTAACAGTAAGAATATTGAGTAGTCTATTCTTGTCGTCATTATCTTTATGTCAAAACACTCCAAAACAGATAATACTTTTTTGGTGCTTTCTCTCCCTCCGCTGCTTCCTTTTGATAACTTTTACCTCTTTTCTTGCAATAAATTCGTCTCATTTATCGCAGTTGATCCCGTGAATGATACTCCATGATATATGCTTCTACCACTTATTTAATAGGAGTAAATAAATAAACAGAAAAAGGGTCAAATATATTCATGTAGTACCAGAAAATATTTAAAATCGTTGTACGTTGAATTCAAATATATCCTTATCGTTATATTATTGATTCAAATATACTCTTTTTTCGTTAAGTTTGTCCAAAGTATATATTCAATCTGACGTGGCACTGTCATTTGATGTGGTGGATGTCACGTGGCTTGTCATCTTTGCGCCTCTACCCCATTTTAGCCCAGATTTCTTTTTTCGTCCGCCACTAAAATCTCCTTTCCTTCTACCACTATTGCCATCATTACCTGCTACTTTCAAATTTAGTCTTTTATATATGGATTATGGGCATTGATGTGGCATGACACATGGTATCCACCTCATCAAATTTTAGTGTCACGTAGGATTGGATATCCACCTTCACAAAACTTAGCAGCAAAGATGTATATTTGAACCAATAATATTACGACACGGATACATTTGGACCCAAAGTATAATGAAGGATATATTTAAAACTTTTATCACGCACATAAATAAATAAATAAATAAGTAAACCTTCTAGGAACTCTACAACGACCAACGAACTCTTCAACTACCAACTGCTATATAAACGGGTACTTCCCTCCAATATAACTCAAACTTTCGAGCCAAAGTATTATTATAACATTACTAAGGGAAGAGAAATGGCCCATTCTATAAACATGCTGATTTTATGCTTCACCTTCTTCCTCTTACTTAACCTTTCTCATAATTTTGCCTTTGCTTTCACTTCTCAAGATTACTCTGTTGCTCTTAAGAAATCGATTCTCTTTTTCGAGGGACAGAGGTCAGGACAATTGCCTGCAAATCAACAACTTAAGTGGAGGGGTGATTCTGGCTTATCCGATGGTTCCGGTTACCATGTATAATCCTTAGATATTCTAACATTATTAATTGGTCCATATAATTTCTACTACATTTTAACGATAACACATGACAAGAGTGGGTTGCTCCAGTGGTAAGCATCCTCCGCTTCCAACCAAGAGGTTGTGAGTTCGAGTCACCTCAAGAGTTCTTGGAGGCAGGAAGCCGAATGTCTATCCCCCAAACCCCACTAGTGGGATTATACTGGGTTGTTATTGTTTAATGATAACACGATTAATTACTAACTGTTTTTGTTGGTTTTAGGTTGATCTAGTAGGAGGATATTATGATGCAGGGGACAATGTTAAGTTTGGGCTGCCAATGGCATTCACAACAACTCTACTAGCATGGAGTGTAATTGAATTTGGAAATTCCATGCACAACCAACTTGATAATGCTAAAGAAGCGATTCGTTGGAGTACTGATTATCTTCTTAAAGCAGCTACAGCGAGCCCCAACACGCTATACGTACAAGTAGGAGATCCAAACGCAGATCACAAGTGCTGGGAAAGACCTGAGGATATGGACACGCCGCGCAATGTGTATAAGGTTTCGCCACAAAATCCAGGTTCTGATGTTGCAGCTGAAACTGCTGCTGCTTTGGCTGCTGCCTCTATTGTGTTCAAAGATTCTGATCCTTCTTATTCCTCTAAATTATTGCATACTGCACAACAGGTAACTAGCATTGTCCTGCACATTTTGTCTTCTTTTGTGATTCTTATGCATTTATATATATATTCTAACAGATTTGACTTGCGTGTTACAGGTGTTTGATTTTGCGGACAGGTATAGAGGTTCATATAGTGATAGTCTCAGTTCTGTGGTCTGCCCATTTTACTGCTCTTACTCTGGATACCATGTAAGATGAAACGTTACTTGATACTACAGCTAGAGTCCGTTTTGATTAACTAATTAAAAGTAGCTGATAAGTATTGAGTACTGAAAAGTATTTTTAAGTGCTACAACTAGTTTATATAAGTAGTTACGTGTATGAATAAGAGTGCTGAAACTAATAATAAGCAGTAAATTTCCACTAATTTTATAATGTTACTCTTGGTGATGTTTGACCATAAGTACATTATGAAATATTCAGGATGAGCTTTTGTGGGGAGCATCATGGCTACATAGAGCTTCACAAGATGCTTCTTATCTTGCTTATATCCAATCAAATGGCCAAACTTTGGGTGCTACTGAAGATGATTATTCCTTCAGTTGGGATGATAAGAGACCTGGAACCAAAATTGTCCTCTCAAAGGTTCTTTTAATTATTTCCTTTTAACCTCAGTCTAACTTTAAATGTTTTTTGCCATAAATTCAGTCCTCTCATCCTTCCACTGCTTTTCACAGGACTTTTTGGAAAAGAGTACTCAAGAATTCCAAGCATACAAAGTTCACTCAGATAACTATATCTGCTCTTTAATTCCAGGTTCACCTAGCTTTCAAGCTCAGTATACCCCAGGTCAGTGGTTGCATTTTCCTTCATCTTTTGCCATGATTTTGTAAGATACCTACACGTAAACAACGGCGAATGGAGACTTTCTCCAATGGGCTCACCAAAACCAGCTTTTTTATCACGAATATAAAAGGGCAATACGGTGCACTAAGCTCTTGCTATACGCGGGGTCTAAAGGTCGGACCACAAGGGTCTATTGTACGCCATCTTACCCTGCATTTCTGCAAGAGGCTGTTTTCACGGCTTGAATCTGTGACTTCCCGGTCACATGGCAGCAACTTTACCAGTTACGCCAAGACTCCCGTTCAAATATGCACTTAGAGAGCTATCAATTGTCAACATTACATAGGTTTCAGGTACTAATGCCTGAGAAAAATGTCTGCAGGGGGCCTTCTATTTAAAGGAAGTGCAAGCAATCTCCAATATGTAACATCATCATCATTTCTCCTATTAACCTATGCCAAATACTTGAGATCAAATGGAGGAGCTGTGTCATGTGGAGCTTCAAGATATCCTGCAGAGAAGCTCGTTGAACTCGCAAAAAAACAAGTAGACTACATATTAGGAGATAATCCAGCAAGAATATCGTACATGGTTGGTTACGGACAGAGGTATCCGTTACGTGTGCACCATAGAGGTTCATCTCTACCTTCAGTGCACACACATCCTGGTCACATTGGCTGCAACGACGGATTCCAGTCTTTGAACTCGGGCTCGCCTAATCCAAACATTCTTGTCGGAGCCATCGTAGGTGGTCCAGACAGTAAAGATAACTTCGAAGACGACAGGAATAATTATGAGCAATCGGAGCCTGCTACATACATTAATGCACCACTAGTTGGAGCTCTAGCTTTCTTATCTGCAGAATCAATCTAAGTAGTATAGTGGATAACATATTTGGTTGGTTGGAGTTCAGCCTTTGGTCTTGTAGCAGAGGAAGTGGATCAGGAAATCCATATGGTCCTATGGCCGCTCAAGATAATTGTGACAAGAAAGTTACACTAGATATTTATGTTCTTATTTTTACTTCTATGCATTCAGCATGTAAACAAGAGATTTCCAGAGGGATTCTTGATTTCTCTAGAGTTTAAGACCCTTAAAATGCTTGAAATGGATTTTCGTATGACTACTACGTTGATATCTTATTAATAAGTTGGCTTTCAACTCTTTGTGTGTCATATGTACAAGCGTCATGACGGTATTCCTTGCTCAAATTAGGTTTTGTCCCTGTACGATGCCAAATTCATAACTCCACATTTGTTGGACCCATGAACAAAAGTTTGCACAGATATCCTTGTTGCACCCCTTAAAAGTTTCCAATGTCCTTGTAGCCAAAAAAAAAAAAATCAGCCCGGTGCACTAAGCTTTCGCTACGCGGGAGGTTCGGGGAAGGGTCGGACCACAAGGGTCTATTGTACGCAACCTTATCCTGCATTTCTGCATGACGTTATTTCCACGGCTCGAACCCATAACCTCTTGTTCACCTGGTAGCAACTTTACCGTTAAATTAGTTTAACTTGTAGCCACGTTGATCTATTCAAATTAGTTTAAATGTAAAATCAGCACCAACAGTTTTCAACACTAATGGAGTATCACATTTTAAACTCAATGGATAATGTTTAGTGATTTGAGGTATTTTAGTATGAACTCATAGAACGTTTGAAATGAATGATTCAAAAGTTAATATTTTAGTGAATTTTCACATGTATACTTAGGTTAGGGGGACTTTGCATGACTATCACAGTTTAAAAGAAATATAATAAATTTTTAGCATGAAATTCAATATTACAGATATGGCAGGAAAATATTTATATTTGTAGCACACAATTCCACTAAAATAGGAATATTAACTATTAATCCCTAAACATAAGAAATTTGAATGTAAAGTTAATAATTATTTGTACAAAAATCATGTCTTTTTTTCTCTCTTTATCTATTAACTTTCCTTCTTTTTCTTCGTCTTCTTAGTTTTGTTTTATACCGAAGCCAATATATTTTTTAAATTTATTTCATTCATTTTATTTTTAATTATCTTTCTTAAGTTTTTCTCTTACTTCGTTCTTCCTTTCTTAACATAAAGCTCTTATTTTGATAATACTATACGTTAATATATACAATACATATATATAAAAATATACTTTGAATTAATACATATAAAATATATAAAACATATACATAAAAAATACATCTTCAATTAAGATGTCACTTGGATATGTGAAATATACATAAAAATATATATCTTAAATTTAATTAAGATGGTATATAAATATACAAAAAATAATATATATATATATATATATATATATATATATATATATATATATATATATATTAAAAATACCTCTTAAAATAAGATAGCACTTCACAAATAAATATACAAAATTATATACATAAATATACATTTTGAATTCAAGTGATACCTGATATACAGAGTATAAAAGATGTATAAATCAATACATCTTGATTTAGGTGACATTGAGATACGCAACAGCTTTTTAAAATATGGAGTGAATAAGATGAATGCTGTAAAGGAAAATTAAGATGGACAAAAAAAAGTACTTTCCGTGATTAGTGAGTGAGTTGACTTATTAGATGTTGAGCTTAATTTTTATAATGTGCCATTAATGAAAAAAAAAGTGCTTTTTATGAAGTAAATAATAAATGATGCTATTTTTATAAATAATAGCTAAAAAAGGATCAAGCATGTAAAAAACTCCTTATGATGTTATGTGTAAAAATATACTGGACTCACTTGGACCTAGACCTATCAAATGGGTCGTGTCAACTCACGAACCGGCCCAAACAACCTATCAAAATGGAGGGGCATTTGCATCTATATTCGCTTTTTAGGTCACGTTTTAGCTTATACCCGCTTTGTAAAAAAAATGACAAGTGTACCCACTTTTTACATAACTTCAGGCATACGGGCCTGAAGTAGCAAAGACAATCACGCAAACTTCAGCATTCTAGTAGACGGGCCTGAAGTAGCAAAGACAATCACGCAAACTTCAGCATTCTAGTAGACGGGCCTGAAGTAGCAAAAATTGCTGAACCAAGTGTTGGGAGAAGTTTTTGTTTGTAATTGCTGAACTTAAGTATTCTAGTAGCTGAAGTTTTGTTATCTATTTACTGAAATTCAGCATGTTTTAGCTGAAGTTTTTCGCGTAACTTCAGGCATACGGGCCTGAAGTAGCAAAGACAATCACGCAAACTTCAGCATTCTAGTAGACGGGCCTAAAGTAGCAAAAATTGCCGAACCAAGTGTTGGCTGGAGTTTTTGATTGTAATTGCTGAACTAAAGCATTCTACTAGCTGAAGTTTTGTTCTCTATTTGCTGAACTTTAGCATGTTTTAGCTGAAGCTTCGTTATGTTTGTGATGAACTTCAGGGCTGAAGTTTGTTTTGTATTTGCTGAAGTTTGTTTTGTATTTGCTGAACTTCGGCATTCTAGGAGCTGAAGTTTTTGTTTACATTTGCTGAACTTTAGCATTCTTAGAGTTAAAGTTCCAAAACAACAATGGCAAGTTGTCATTAAGATCCAATTGCTATAATGAAATTATCAGGAAATTCAGCATTGAGAAGAACCATCTTTAATTCCTTTTTGGGAATAAAATTTCAGATGTACTTAACACAAAATTCATACCTTAGTGCTAAATCACCGTATTTCAGATTCAATCAATAATACTTACACAGAGTCTCATGCATTTGAGAAAGAAAAGAAGAAGAAGAAGAAGAAGAAGAGGAAAAGAAAGGAGTAAGAAAGTAGCCACAGGTAGCAGGAAGAAGGAGGCACTAAGTTGTAAAAATTAAGGTATATATTAAATAATTTTAAATATATGGATATAAATTAAATAGGGGCGATCAAATTGCGCGGCCGTTGCAATTTTTATCAAAATGGACCCCTCAAGTGTCCTACAACCCATTAATTTAGGGGGTCTGGGCTGAGCTGTAATAGTTTGACTCATTGAACTGGAACGGCCTTGCGGGTCAATCAGCCTGGACCAACCCAGTAAGACATTATTTTTCTAATTATATACCATAGTTACCCTCTATAGCAAAGATTGGTACCTTATTTATTTTAAATAAATAGCCTTTTAAAAAATTATATACTATAGTTACCTTTTGACTTTTTATATCCAAATACCTATTTATGGTCACCTCCTACACTTAAGCCATAAAATAAGCTTTGTATTATTTTTCTCTCTCATATCCCCTTAAATTTCTCCTATCCCCTACCCCATATCTCTCTCAATTTGCATCGACTTTCTGTTACACGCCCTAAAAAGCAGATGCAGAAAATGTATTCATCTGCGTATCTCCATAGGATGGTTTTTTGGGATTGCACTGTATATTAGGCCATGACTGCATTACTGGTTCTTTATGGTCAAGATATGAGATCACTTTCCCGCGGGGACTTAGTGTAATATGTAAACAATTAGGTGCTATTATATTCATACTATGTTTTTTAATGGTTGAAAATTCCGTAGGTAATATTGTTTTTTTATTGAATAAAGACGACTGAGTTGGGCTGACCAACTTGAATTTTCTATTAATATATTTCAATGTATCTCACTGTATTTCATTATATTCATTTGTCTTTTTTATCATTGTATTTCAATATATCTCGTTGTATTTTATGTATTTTATTGTACTCAGTGTCTTTTTTTTCATTGTGTTTCAATGTATACTGTTGTACTCTATGTGTTTCATTGTATTCACTGTCTCGCTATATTCCATGAATGTATTCATATATTTTTTTTAATTAATATAATTTATGTATTCAGGTGTATTATATAATTTCTCTGAAGATTGTTATGTTTTTGAGGTATTTTTCGGTTGAGAATCTTTTTTATAATTGGAAATACAAAATTTGCGTGTTATAATTGAGTTTGTTGAGTCATATTAAGAGTATATTATGTTAATTAATTCACTTTTCGTTTAAAAACAGTATAATCCCCTATTTCACGCCGTGAATACAGTCGAATACAATAATCTGTCCAGCTGTAATCCCATATTTCACGCCATGAATACAGTCGAATATACTCGAATATAAAAATCTGCCTAGCTGTAATCCCCTGATTAACGCCTAGAAATGCCACTGTATTCATGAATACAGTAGCTTAAATACATCGAATACACTCTAACAAATATGAAAACATAACTATAGGAAGTAATATAGTAAATGGTAGCTACAACTAGCTAATAACTAGTAAAACATAGTGGTTTCTGAAAGTTTCTCTTTGAAAAAAGAAGAAACTAAATCAATTGAACCTCCATTTCCCATTCTCTAATTCCGTATGCTTCTCAAATTTTAACGTTAATAAAGTATGATTTTTCTTTCATTTTTCTAATAAACTTCATGAGTTCATGTATTACTTCAAGTTCGTATACGTATAAAATATTAAACTTTTATCATTTGTTAATTATGATATCTTGTGTTTGCTTCATTTGTTCTTATGTATTTTCAAGTTTTATGTAATTCAATTGGTAAGAAATAGAATTTACGTTTATATTAAAATATTAGAAATCAAATGTGAAAAATTAGTAAAAGTAAGTTTTTCATTAATTTGATATCTCTTTTATCCTACTAAGTTTTATTTTTCAAGGATCTTTACTTAACTGTATAGCACAATTTAAAATATTAGATATTTTTTATTAATTTATTCAGCCTATTAGGACCCGAGTTAAGGGGTTAGGGGTTCAAGGGCCGGGTCATGTCAAGAGGTCAGTCTAATAGCATGATTGGAGCTTCTTAACGCTTAGGACACTACCTAAAAGTAAGCTTTCGCTCTTTTCCTCTTACATAACTTAGATAGACCCCCTATAAGAAAGTGAATCGAACCAGCCCGTTAAGGACCCACGGGTCAAGTGATAACGGTTCCAGGATGGATCGACCCATTTAACACGTTTACTTGGACGTATAAAAGCTATGCTCCATCTGCCTCTGATCTTGTGGTTGTGGATTGTTGGACTTTTAAGCCATTGGGCTTTAAAATATAAAAGTGTGAATTGGAAATGGAGGGAAATAAAATGGAGGGAAAGATGAAAATTTGAAGAAGTGAGCTTATATCTTACGCTTTGTCCCTCATTGGTGAGGGACAACTACAATTGCGTGTATATATATAGAATCACTTCTTAAAGCTCTTAAAAGGAGTTGAAGAGAATGAACCCTCGCGCCATCGTCGTCGTCGCTCGCTCGGCTCGGCTTCGGCTTTGGATTTGGATTTGGAAATCGATCGATAAGATTATTTTTTTGGAAATTAAATGCCAGATCACTGCTGAAGATTTAGAAATATAGTCTGACCGCGGTCAGAACCCTTCTACAGGTTCAGAGAGCCACTTTGGTCGCGATCCTAGCATAACCGCGATAGGACCGCGGCAGGCGGCGAAATTTCTGAACAGGCACTTTTCCAGAACAGACATCACACCTCTTCCAATAATTGCCTATAAATTCAGAGGCATGGCATTGTTTTTAACACATCACAAACACTACAGAACTTCCTTCTTTCTGAAAATACTGCATTCTAATTCGCAGTCTCTCTCTCTCAAATTTGTAAGTGTAATTTTGCTTCGTTCTTTAAGTTCGTTGGTATCCTGCAGTTTGTATTGCCACTGTTGCAGGAAGGTTTATTCCATTTTATCCTGGGAGGATTTAATCCATTACCTTGGTAACGTGTGAGGGGGTTAAAATTCCTTAAGAACACACAAGCAAATTGTGGACTCGAAATATCTTTTTAATCTCTACTGTTTTTCTAGTTTCTTTTATTCTTCTAACAGTTTTCTGGTTTTTTGTTTAACACAGTAGCGTTCACAAGCTTAAGGAATTTTAGATACTAACATTTCTGTGTTGAATTATATACTAAAATATTTTTTATACTACATTGGAGACTAAAGCCTTGCTGCTTTCTACTCCAATAATTGTTTTGTCCGGTTTAAAGTATATAAAAACTTTGCCGGAATAATAAACGTACGAGTTTGAAGTATGTAGAAACTTCACCATTGTTACGTGTTATCTGTTTGGTTTTGTATTCAGTTTGAAGATATCAAACCTTCATTGATTTAACAAAGTTCTATTTTGTTTCCAACTCTACAGAAACATGACGAATGAAAACAAAACTAATAGAAATATTGCGGGGACGGATGCTACTATTACGACTGTTGCTGCCTCATCAAGCCGTTCTACTCCTGCTCATGCTATGGCACCAGCAGAAAAACCCGAAAAATTTTCCGGTATTGACTTCAAACGTTGACAAATAAAGATGCTCTTCTATCTTACTACGTTGAGTTTCCAACGTTTCATCAAGGAGGATCCTCCGGTCTTGGCAGAAAGTACTCCGGATGATGAACGACTTGTTGTAACTGAAGCATGGAAACATTCTGATTTCTTGTGCAAAAACTACATTTTGAGTTGTTTGGAAGATGGCTTGTACAATGTCTATAGCGTCATGGAAACTTCAAAAGCATTATGGAATGCGCTTGAGAAGAAGTACAAGACTGAGGATGCCGGACTTAAGAAGTTCGTGGCTGCTAGGTTTTTGGATTTCAAGATGATTGACACTAGGTCGGTCATCACTCAAGTCCAAGAATTACAAGTCATTGTGCATGACCTCCTTGCCGAAGGTATGATCATAAATGAGGCCTTTTAAGTTGCCGCTTTCATTGAGAAATTACCTCTGTTGTGGAAGAATTTTAAGAACTATCTTAAACACAAGCGGAAGGAAATGACACTAGAAGACTTGATTGTTCGTTTGAGAATAGAAGAAGACAACAAAAATGCTGAAAAGAAGTCACGTGGGAACTCGACAATAATAAGGGCTAACATTGTTGAGGAGGCGCTACAAAACAAGAAGAGAAATAAGGCTTCTGGACCAAAGAATTACCCAAGCAAGAAGAAGTTCAAGGGTAATTGCCACAACTGTGGAAAATTTGGGCATAAGGCCGTGGATTGTCGTGCACCAAAGAATGATGAGAAGAAAAAGAATCAAGCTAACATGGTTGAAAATGCTGACGAAATNTTAATAGCAGTTCCTATCAATAAAGTCAATGCTTCTTATTACTTACTTGAGTCAAATAAATTATGATATTCACGCTTAGGTCACGTCAACTTCAAAACATTGCAAAAAATGATAAATTTAGAAATATTTCCAAAATTTGATTGCATTAATTCCAAATGTCAAATATGTGTGGAATCAAAGTATGCTTAGCATCCTTATAAGTCCGTTGAAAGGAATTCAAGTCCTTTAGACTTAATTCACACAGATATTTGCGACATGAAGTCAACACCATCTCGCGGTGGGAAAAAGTATTTTATTACTTTTATTGACGATAACACGAGATATTGCTATATTTATTTACTTAATAGTAAAGATGAGACAATTGATGCTTTCAAGCAATACAAGTGTGAAGTTGAAACACAACTAAACAAAAAGATCAAAGCGATAAGAAGTGATAGGGGTGGAAAATATGAATCTCCTTTTGAAGAAGTATGTTTGGAAAATGGAATTATTCACCAAACAACAGCCCCTTACAGTCCACAATCTAATGGAATTGCGGAGAGAAAGAATCGAACGTTGAAAGAGATGATGAATGCGTTGTTGATAAGTTTTAGTTTACCAAAGAACTTGTGGGGGGAAGCTATACTTACAGCTAACCGAATAATCAACCGTGTGCCTCATAGTAAAACACAGTCCATTCCCTATGAAAAATGGAAAGGAAGGAAACCCAGCTTGAAATACTTCAAAGTGTGGGGGTGTTTAGCTAAGGTACAAGTTCCTAAACCTAAAA
>MU774693.1:73718-115372 GCA_026770625.1 Nicotiana glauca
TCTTAAAGCTCTTAAAAGGAGTTGAAGAGAATGAACCCCCGCGCCCGCCGTCGTCGTCGCTCGCTCGTTCGGCTCGGCTTCGGCTTCGGCTTCGGCTTCGGCTTTGGATTTGGAAAATGATCGGTAAGATTATTTTTTGGACAAAATTTATTTAATTAATTATTTAATAATTAATTAAATGTCAGATTTGTTTTTAACACATCATAAACACTACAGAACTTCCTTTTTTCTGAAAATACTGCATTCTAATTCGCAGTCTCTCTCTCTCAAATTCGTATGTGTGATTTTGCTCCGTTCTTTAAGTTCCTGCAGTTTATATTGCCACTGTCGCAGGAAGGTTTATTCCGTTTTATCCTGGGAGTATTTAATCCATTATCTTGGAAACGTTTGAGGGGGTTAAAATTCCTTAAGGACGCACAAGCAAATTGCGGACTCGGAATATCTTTTTAATCTCTCCTGTTTTTCTAGTTTCTTTTATTTTTCTAACAGTTTTCTGGTTTTGTATTTAACACAGCAGCGTTCACATGGATATCCTGCTTATGTATAGAATGGCTATATTGACTTCAAGCCAGTAATGTTGGGGCTATTGACATCCTCTGTGGTCCTAATGGACATTCTGGATATGAACATTGAACTTGTTTATGGAACATATTCCTAATCCCCTACTATAGAGTGGCATTTTAAGGGGCTATTCCTCTTTCTTATTTAAAGGCTTGTTCTTGATTTCTCCATTTTTCTCCGGTTCATTCTGTCATCATTATATTAAGTTAAAAAAGACTACAAAAAACACATCATTTGATTTTCATTTTCCCAGTAACACTTAATCATAGATATCATTTCTAGGTACATCTTTACGTATAACACTAGTAGAATAAAAAGAATTTGTACTATGCAACATGCCTTTTTTTCCCCTTCAATCTAATTAGCGCCAATTATTGCTACCGGTGGCAGATTTAGGGGGGCAAATTACACCACGTACATAAGTTAAAGTCTATTTTTTACCTCTAAATATTATATTTGGAATTCTCGTAGCATAATTTAATGGTCAAGAGAGTTCAAAATCTTTGTGAGGTTAGTAGTTCAATTCCCACTGACCACAAATCTCTTCTAAGTTTTTAATTTGTTTTCTTTTTTGAACCGAAATCATGTTTCCGCCACTGATTGTTACTATGCTACTCTCTTTTGATATGTGGTTAAGTTTTAGCGATCCAAATCTAACGCCATGTGCATTGTATCACGAGTATTTCTTCTGGACTAATCCCTTACCCCTCCACAAAGTTGCTGTATTCTGGACAAGAATTCTTTCAAGATACATCACCACGGCCCTGCACATGCTAACAAGTTTATTGCCTAAATATTGGTGATTGAATCAAGTGCTAAATCACGCTAATGAAGGAAGACGACATAGTTTAGAGGAAACACAAAGGGAGACTATCCATGTGGAAAATTTGTACAATCATTAGACAACTACTTGGACCCCTGAACCTCTATCACTATAACCATATGACTTTATCCTATACTCTCTAAAAGCTCCATCGGACAGAGCATCCTGAGTTGTTATAGACAAAGTTACCCTACATGCGCATTTGATCAAGATAGAATTGCTCCTTTATCCATCTAGCATGCAGGGGCGAAGCTACATGTCTAAAAGGGGGTCAATTGACAATCATTCGTCAAAAAATTACATTGACGTATATAGATAAATATTAGGTTTTAAAAATATATAACATATATTGAACACCAGTTGTAGGATTTTTTTTTATTTCTTTTAAGTTTGAACGCCTTTAGAGAAAAATTCACGGCTTCACCCACGATCACACAAAAAGTAACTATTTATGCGCATCTACTTAATGACCAAAAAGTATGATATTATAGCTTTTTATAATAATAAGAGGGTTCGCTTTTGCAACTGGTTGTGTTTTGTAATACTAACGCAATTACAGTTTAGAGGTAAATTTGTTTAAATAATGAAACATGATTGCAAATCACGTAAATCATTGCTTTAATAGTATCGTCAAAGCGAAGCATCCTATGGTTCTTGGAAGATGCAGTCTCTTTTACTCCGTTACTAACTAAGAGACATCACAACTTGTTAGTTGTTACCACCAAATTCCTTGTCACAAGCTATGTATGAAAATATTAAAATCATTTCAATTTACAATATGATCAAGAATATATAGTACAACCGGTAGAGAGTGAAAGAGTGATGTCTAAGTGAGAAAGTTGGGCACCACAACAATAACAACGACCCAGTAAAATTTCACTAGTGGAGTTTGGGGAGGGTAGTGTGTACGTAGAACTTATTCCTATCCCGAGTGAGTAGAGAGGTTGCTTCCGAAAGACTCTCGGCTCAAGAAGACGAGAAGAGACAATATCAGTACTACAAATAGAAAACATAGTGCAATAAGATCTTAAGATAGCAGAGGCACCACAATACATTAAATAGCAGAGGTACATGTGAGGTTGAACATCTTTTTCTACTTTTTACAATTTTTTGCAGCTGAAAGGGCAAGAAGATAGAACATCATGACCCTACTTCTATTATCTTAAAAGCTTGTAATAAAGCAAAAGCAAGAAAGTGAGCCCAAATGCATTAGAAAAAGCAAGCAGTGCACAGCAGCAAAGGTGATATAGAAAAGCAAGAAACTCCCCACATTCTACTAAAAGGCTAAAATACAGTCCCAATTGGAACAAAGGATGATGATGATCAGAAGCCAAGAAAATTTTTCTAAGTCTTTTGGTATCTCAGATGATCACATTATCCCTACTTCTATATGTCCAACCTGGAAACTGTACGAGAACCCTTTCTATAATTCACAAAACCAAACACACAACCCCACAATTCAACATCAAGAAGAAACCAACCACAGTACTCTACTCAAAAGTCACAACAATAAGCAAATTCATCGACTAAACCTCCCCATATCTGCTAGGAAAATTGCAGCATCTTTTTGGGATCTTACCTTTATTAGACCTTTCATGGATTCTGAACTTGAAATGGCTCGAGCCCAAATCGCTGAATTGAAGGCTAAGTTAGAACATGAGCGAAAGGCACGTAAAAAGTTGGAATCAATGAACAAGAAGATTGCAAGAGAGTTGTCTGAAGAGAGAAAAGGGAGAGAAGCATTGGAGAGAGTCTGCGAAGAACTTGCCAATCATATATCGTCCGATAGAGCAGAGATCAATCGATTGAGGAAAGAAACGGAAGAAGAGAGGAAAATGCTGAGAATGGCTGAGGTTATGAGAGAGGAAAGGGTCCAAATGAAGCTTAATGATGCCAAATATTTATTGGAAGAGAAGTTGTTAGAATTGGAAGAAACCAAGAAAATGTTGCCATCTAATGCCAAGACTGAAGCCAAATTTCAAGAAAACTTCAACCATAACATGTCATCAGCTGCATGTGATCAAGGAACAGAGAAAAGGTGTGAAATAGCTGATCATAAGTCCATCTGCAATAGTGCAAGTGAGGGAAACAGTGCTTCTTTTAATTACCAAATGACAATTCATAGAAGAAACCATTCACCTGAGGCTGAAAATCCTCATATCAAACGAGGGATCAAAGGATTTGTGGAATTTCCAAAGGTGGTCCGAGCCATTAGTTCTAAAAGCAGACATTGGGGTACAAAGTTGGAATGCCAGAAAGCTCAGCTAAGGATATTACTGAAACAGAAGTGTCCTATCCGATCCAATGGTCTTATAACAAGCTAATATGCATAAAATTTGTAACTTTGGTGTGCCATTTTATTTCTGCTTTAAGTCTTGATTAAATTTTCTAGGCCTAGAGCGAGAATATGTTGTTTTCATGATATATGAGTTTTTGTGATTTTGTTATAATGTAAATGTAAAATCCTATGGAGTATGGTCTATAGTTCACTTGGAAGCTAGATGATTATGGTTGTACAGTAAGGATTCATGAAAATCCCACTTGGTATCATACTAAGCATTATTGAAGCGGACTACGCACTCATTGTTTACTTTGAAAATGATAATTATAATTAGATTTGATTTTTTGGTTCTAAAAATACGTGATTTATTTTTATGCTAGTTGTTAGGTATTAGATGCTAAGTGTGAGACTAGAAAATAAGATAAGAGCTTGAAGGTAGCATGATACACAAACCGAGTGGCTGAGAATCGGGGCCTCGAGTTAGGTTATACGGGGCCTTGAGTTCGAGCTATATGTTAGGCTACTTAGAACTAACCGTTCTAAGGAACTTGATGAGGGCTCTTTAAGATCAATAATGAGTAATAAATGAAGAACAATCAGTAAAATACAATAAATGTAAGCAATAAATGTAAGTAATAAGATCAAGGGAGAATATGTTCAAGTTAGAGAGCAGAGAATGTTCTTGTTCTTGTATTCAATGTTGTCTGTTATTTCCCTTACAAAATAACAAGGACACCCCTTTATATATCAGGGGAAATCCCAATGGTGTATATGCATTTAATACAAAGATACGCGGCTGATACAGCCATTTAATGCCACAATACGAGCTTGTACTAGCCTAATAGACTTGGTCAGCTTTAATCACGTGCCTTGGAAACTCTACGTTTTGTCATCATAGCCACCGATTTGTACTGCCCCGAGGTCGAGCACTTAGAACTCTTGGGGCCGAACCTCGAGCTGAGCCTCGAGCCTCCTAGATACATACTTATGAAGCGTCATATTGTCCATAAATCGGACCCTCTGATTTTCACCGTATACACTCATACACATATTATTTACATATTCAACTATTCATCTTACAACTGAATGTCCTGAAGAGAAGGTATAGTACAGCCCGGTGCACGAGATATCCTGTGTTCACGCAGAATTCAGGAAATGATAGCATCATAAGGATTGTGATATAGACAGTTTGCCTTAATACAAGTATTAGTGGGGGAGGGGAAAAAAATTGTGAAGTAACAATAAAGAGGATGAATATGCTAATGAGGTAACAGTACCATATATTATATACTATAGGAGGCAAATTTCGACATTCCAGATAAGCAATTGTTAGTTTCATCATTAAGCAAGGTGTCATCATTTAAGTAGCCCCAAGAAAGCATCATTGCCGACACTATTCTTTTTGTTGAGGTCATAAACTCGTAATAATGTCAATTTTCATAAACTCAGTTTCATACAAAACCACTCGAATTGGAAACTTATTGTTTGTGTTAAGAATAAGAAAAAAATCCTACTTCGTGCTTCACAAAAAAAAAATGCAAACTGGTGTTTGGTTCAAGAACTGACTAAAAGTTGAGAAATATTCAGAATTCAGAAAAAATTGAACTTTGGAAAATAATGAAACCATTTTTAAGTTCTATCTTCAAATTTTTTTCAAGTTGTATATCTTTCCAACTGTATCTGCATCTCCGAAAACAAAGAGAAAATTTTGGAAAATTAAATCTTTGAAAAGGTTTTCCACAATTGGCCGTCTGAAAGTCACTCTGAGATGTCACACAACTGTAATACCCCGTAGTTACAAGAAGGGCAAAAACTTCGCTTGTTATCCACTATCCACAGAATATTTGTTTTCTGTGATATGCTTCAGTGAAGAGATTTCTAGTATTTATTATGATAAACGCTTGGACAGATTATGTGGCATTACATTTGAAATGCTAAATACGTAATCAAACTTATCTTCCACTTCAGAGTATTCTTTGTATTTGTACTTTCCGTAGGTAAGGGGAGTGACCTATACAAGTAAGAATAGAAAGAGAAAAAAAGGAGCACCTAATTTTCTATATTGATAAGCTCTCTCTTTAAAAAAGTTGACTCCCTACGAGGGAAAATTATCCAACTTGTTATACATTTGGGTGAATTATTTTCTTTATTTACAGAAATTGCCATTTATAATATTTATTGCTAGTCCTCATTCCCTCCTTCGTTCACAAGAAGACCAATAAACCATCTTTTGGCTTTAAATAACCTTAAATGCGATTTCTAAATTATTACTGCCCATCAATCTTGGATCTTGGACATATTATATTTAGCTAGAATCTACCTATTATCATTCACTTAATTAGTTTAGCAAAAAGGCTTAACAATTTTTAGTCAAACAATTTGACGCCGACTGTGAGGATTTTATAGTTAAAAGTTTTAGTTTTTTCTATATCTTAAAAAAATGCACAAAACTTTGCAAGGTCTCGTATCCCTTGTTTGCACAGATCTGACATGGTAGGCAATGGAGAAGAAAATAGGAAGGTGATTGTCGATCTCACCGCCAATCTCCTGAATACCATCAACGAAACTCACGGAGAGGACGAGGAGAACGTGACACCAAGAGCCTCACCCAGGCAAAGTGATTCACCCCAGCGTTATCGCTTCTCATGGGAAGCGAGCCTTTACGTCCACCACGGAAGAAGCACCATTAGCGGTAAAAAAGCTACTAAAAGCATGGCTAACGAATACACTGAATAATATATTTAATAAATCCGCTCATAGGGTGAGTAGAGAGAGTGCACGAGTCGACATCACCACAACAACCAATGAGCAACACACCCAGCCTCCCTCGATAGGTATCACCCACCCTATTAATGACGCAAGTTACGACGCCCTCGCTGCATCCTTAGAAAAATGGAAGAGATGGAGAACGAGAACAAACCACTTCGCGACCAAATGAGGGAGCATCAAGAAAGGGTAGATAAATACCGAGCACCCCAAAACTCCTACCAAAATGAGGCACCGGCCGGTTTGTGGAACAACCATATAGCGACGAGGCCGCACCATATTCTATACCAAAAACTTTCAAAATGCTGCCATATTTGAAAATATATAATAGCACGACGGATCCGAGGATCATGTGACCACTATGTCACTACAGTGAAAGGCAACAACCACGCAAAATAATAAGTATCATCCATACTACTGAAAAGGTTTGGAGAAACCCTAACCGGCGGGGCCTGACTTGGTTCTCACGGTTACCTGCGCGTTCCATAGAAACGTTCGAGGAAATACCCGACAAGTTCTTCACCGCCCATACAGGGGCCAAGAAAGCGGAGGCAAGGGTTGACGACATATTCTCCATTAGGCAATCACTTAGCGAATGACTTAGGGACTTCCTTATCCGGTTCAACCGTGTAAGAATGACTGTTCCAAATGTATCTAAAAGAATGGCGTTGGTTGCTTTCCAGAATTGGTTGAGCAGAAATAGGCCTGAGACGACCAAAAAGCTGCTAAGCCGACTCATGAAATGCTCTCGAATCACTTGGGATGAGGTACATAATGCCTACTATACCGATGTAAGAGCCGATGAGGATGATCTCAACGGACCTACTCAATGTTTGACTTCGGTCCAAATGGAGTCTAGGAAAGACCGAAGAAACGAAAGTAGAAGAGATTTAGTAGGGTCACAACCTAATCAAGAAAGACATCAGCCTTACATCAGAGGCACTTTAATGCCGCCTCCACGTCACGACGAAGGTCCATCCAGGCTGCGAACGAGAATCTACCAAAATGAATAAGGTATGCCCCCCATTATTATCAGCTCACAATTTTTGTGTTTCCCTCTCAGAAATAGTCTATGCATTGGAAAATCTCGGCCCATAGATAAAATGTCCACAGAAGATGAAATCCGACCCAAGCACCAGGAAGTCAAATGCCCTATGCAAATTCCACCAGGAACAAGGTCACTAGACCGAGGACTGCATCGCCCATAGATAGGAGGCCATGAACATGTTTCACCAAGGGCACCTAAAAGAGTTGATGAACGATTGAGGGAGGGCCAACTTCGCCCGAAGGAGAGAACAACATCAGGGGCCGCCCAAACCACCTTCACCAGTTCAGACCGTTCAAATGATCGTTGGAGGAGGCACCAACGCATCCATCAATAGCGTAAAGTTCATAACCACTCACAAGCTCAAACGGTCAATCACCCTTGAATGGTATGATGAACTCGAAGAAATTATCAACTTCCATAAGTCGGATACCCACGGTTTGGTCTTTCCACACTATGACGCCCTTGTCATTACTTTATATATTTTTAATATTGATGTAAAACACATCATGGTCGATGATGGAAGCGGCTTGTGCATCATCAACTCTCGAGTTCTCACGCAAATGGGCTCGAGGAAAGGATAGTGCCACGTTGCATCACGCTAACATGATTTAACAATGCAGTTATACAAACATCCGGAGAAATCACACTGCCCGTCTTGGCCGGCAGTGTCACCTTGGAAAGCACGTTCCACATCATGGACCAGGATACGCCGTACAACGCCATCATAGCCCAACTATGGATACACACCATGAAATTCGTTCGCTCCAGCTTGCACCAGGTCATTAAATTTCCTACCCCCTAGGGAATATTCTACATCTGGGGAGAGAAACGCACGGCCCGAGAATGCTACCACATCACCCAGAATGCATGGACACCCAACAGTTGAAAGGAAAGTCCGAGAAAGCATAGAAATTAACAAAGTTGGGGTCAGATGGCGACGAAAAGAAAGACGTCATCAGCTACCCTGAAATTATAGAAGCCACGGGGTCAACCGTAGAGGATCTCGACCCCGTCCAACTAGACGGAGACGACCGCATCAAGAAAGCTTTTATCGGCCATAAACTCCAAGATCTAGTTCTTAAAAAATAACGTAGAATTATTTTTTTCCCACACAGACATGCTAGGTATCCCAAAGGAGAAGCAACTCACAAGTTGAACGTCGACCCATTTTACCCCTCAATAAGGCAAATTAGACGAAATTTCAACTCTACGATAAACGAACAGTTCGTGAAGAGGTAGAGAAATTATTAGTGAACGATTATACCAGAGAATCGAAGTACCCTCAGTGGTTCGCCAATGTAGTCATGGTGAAAAAGAAGAACGGTAAGTGGAGAATGTACGTGGAGTTCACATACCTGAACAAAACATGTCCAAAAGACCCGTTCCCGTTACCCCACGTCGACCAACTCATTGACGCCACAGCCGGGCATGAACTGCTGAGTTTCTTAGATACCTACTCAGGCTACAACCAAATCCTCATGGAGGAGTAGGACCAAGAAAAAATCACCTTCATCACCCATCAAGGGATGTACTGCTACAGAGTGATGCCGTTCGGGTTAAAAAATGCGGGTGCAACGTACCAGAGGCTGGGGACCAAAATGTTCAAAGATCAACTCGACAAGACCATGGAAGTATATATTGACAACATATTGGTCAAGTCAAAGAGAAAGGAAGACCATATCGACCACTTGAGGGAGGCCTTCGACATACTTAGGAGGTGGTATAAAATTAAACCCCGAGAAATATGCTTTCGGCGTGACATCGGGAAAGTTCCTCGGCTTCTTGATATCACAACAAGGCATCGAGCTCAATCCCTACCAAATCATGGCCATTGAAGGAATCCTAGAAAATCTAACTAGCAAAAATCAAGTGCAAAAGCTGACCCGCCGAATATCCGCCTTATTGACCCACCGAATATCCGCCTTATTAAGATTTATCTCGCGGTCCTCCAATGGAATACTGAATGCATCAATGCCTTAAATGAACTGAAGGCCTATCTGTCTTCGCCACTGTTATTTGCTGATAACTAGGGAATATGGTGCATTTTACACTCCTTCATGCTCAAGTTTTGATTAGAAATATGTACAAACTACTCCCAAAGGCTCATAAGTTGTGCTTGATTGCATGTTTGATCAACAAGGTGACAAGGTGTTAAAGATCAACTCAAAAAGGAGTAAAACTTGCACAAATACCAAGACAAGAAAAAGCTCAAGCAAAATAGGGCCAGTGCAGCCGTATGCCATTATGTGCGGTCCGCACAAGTGAGATTCAGAGAGGCTACTATTCAGGCAAAAAGGCAATGCGGCCGCACGAGGTTTTGTGCGGTCCGCACTAGGATCAATGGGGCAGCACTCGATTTAGTATGGTCCGCAGAGAGAAGATTCATAGAGTTGCCAAGTCCAAGTTTGAAGCCCAAAGCGGTGCACGCTCCATTTCATGCAGATCGTACAAGAAGCCACCGCGGCCGCACTCGATTCTGTGTGGTCCGCATTGCATAAGTTCAGAGAGCCGTTTATTCAAATTCAGAGTCCTAGTGCGGCCACACGTGATTTTTTGCGGTCCGCACTAACCCCGCAGGGGTGTTTTTGTCCAAAATTTTTAGCTTAGTATAAATAGCTTCTTTTCCCATTTTTAGGGAAGCAGATAATTTGTATTGAGGGATACGTTCGTGACTTCAAATATTTTAGCTATTTTGAGTAATTTTAGCTGTATTTCATTATTGAATCTTCAAGTTTAATTTAGCAATTAATTAATATGAGTTTTTCTTTATTTATTCCTTTGTTTTCTTCTCTAATTATGAGTAGCTAGACCCATAAGCTAGGGTTGTGGCTCAACCCTAGTGTGGGTAATTGATGGGTCTTGTGTTTTAGGGTTGATTGACTATGGGTGTTTGATATTTGGACTAATTTCATGTTTAATTGTTGAATTAGTGATTGCAAACACTAGTTTGTGTTTAGTTGATTTTGGTTTTTCTTGAGAAAGAGAGCCTAAGTCTATGAAATTGGTCCAACAAGGAATTGGGGCGTACTCAAGAGATTGATAGCCCCAATTAAAGGATTAAACTTAAGATAGTAATACCCAACTTGAACCATAATTGCTTGTGCAAATTTGCATACCCAATTGGTCTTGAAAAAGTCAATTCGGGCAAAATCATTCGAAGTACTGAGAGGTATAGAGTGAGTAGAATCGAGCAATAGTTATATCATACTCCCCAAATGTGACAATCTAGCTTTAGACTTAAGAATCCGTCAATTAACCACCTAGGCGAAAGTCACTACCCTAGTGCCTTTTAATCATTTGAACAACTCGCAATAGTTTAACCTTAGCTTAATTTAGTTTATTGAGCATTGTAGTTTTATAAAATTAGAATCATAATCAAAACCAAGTTTGTATAGAAGTGAAATTAAGAGCAATTACACAAATCCGGTTTAGATAGACACCCAACTCTAATATCTAGCTCCATGTGGAAATCGATCCCGACCTTAATAGGGTAAAAGCTGTTTCGACCTCTCTCACTACTCAATAGTAGTGCAAGGTTGGCTACGATTACTTTTTGGCGTCGTTGCCGGGGAGCTAACGGTTTTGGCTATCTATCTAAATAGTTTTGCGTTTTTTTCTTCTTTCCTTCTTTGTTTCTAATTTGTGTGTGTCACAACTTCAGGTACAAAATGGCATTAAATGTTAATGACCCTCTTGGAAACGTGATTGTGGGGGAGGAGGTTGATGATAATGGAGAGGATGAGTTGCCTCTTGTCCTCCAAGACAATGAAGAGGCCGCCAGGCCAATGTCAATAAAAATATTCCAGATCCTCCTCTGCCACCTCCAAGAGCGGTTCCTTGAGTGCTCCCAAACCAAGGCTATGCAAGTGCAATTGTCCCACCCCGAATTCGGGCGAGCGATTTCCAAATTACTAATGTGATTTTGACATTGTTGGAGCAGCATGGGTCTTCATGACTGCCACTCAAAATGCTTACAAACATCTCAAGGAGTTCGTGGATACCTATTGGGGAAAGAAAACTAATGTGTCGGAGGATGCACTCCAGTTGAGACTCTTCCCATTTTCACTTAGAGGGAAGGTGTTAGATTGGCTTGAGCGACTTCCCAGCCATACCATCACTACTTGGGATAAGTTGGCGGACAAGTTCACTGCAAAGTTGTTCTCACCAGGACATATGGAAGCATTGCGGGATGAGATCTTAGATTTTAAGCAGGAGCCCACCGCACCATTGCATAAGATTTGGGAGAGATATAGAACCATGGTGAAGGAATGCCCCAACAATGATATGACAGAGAATATGTTGCAACAAACTTTCTACCGGTGCATCAACACAACAAATCAATGCATAGTGAATCAACTTGCTGGGGATAATTTCATGAAACTGATGTATGATAAAACATGTGCCATTCTTGACAAGATGGCTAACACGTCCTCCGCTTGTCAAAGTAGAGCCAATGTGCCCCAGGGTGACACTACAGTCACTCATTTGTACAAAGAATTACATGATCATGGACAGGCGATAGTTGAGTTGACAACAACCATGAACCAACTAGCAAAGACATATTTGCAACAAGTCCAAAATCCTCGCCAAGTGAATGCCATGGAGGGTGTTAACATGCTAGTGAACCAAAGAAGACAAAGAGGTCAACAGAACCAAGGGAATTTGGATCAATTTAACAATGATGGTAGTGGATTTCAAGATGGTGGATATGATGGGAAAAATAAAATAGTACAATATGTGAATAATTATCAAGGCCAAAGAGGCAATTCTTCCAACAAACAACAACAATGGAGATCCAAAGGTAATTGGGGTAATCAACAACAAGGCAACAACAATTAGAATAATCACCAACAAGGAAACAAAAATTGGGGAAACAGTAATCAAAATCCAAATTGGGGCAATCAAAACAACAATCGGAGCAATCAAGGAAATTGCGGCAACAACAACAACCAGGGTGGATGGAACAACAACCATGGAAATCAGGGGCAAGGCTTTCAAAGGCCCCCAAAATACCAACAACAAAGCAATCCACCACCTTTTCCATCCCGAGGTCCTAGTTCTTCTAGCAATGACATGGGTAGAATTGAAATGATGTTCAAACAAATGATGAAGAAGAATGCAGATTCGGATGCTCAGTTATCTTCTCACAATACTTCCACTAGAAATTTGGAGTGTAGGTAGGCCAAATCTCTCAGTCTTTGAATACATGCCCTAAGGGTACTCTACCAAGTGATACGGTAGTGAATCGGAGGGTGGGAACAATCATTTTATGGCGGTAACTACTAGGAGTGGACAAGGCGGTGATGTGAATACCTCTAAACAAAAGCAAGTTTTGGGTGATGAAGTTGAGTTCCAAGAAGATGAAGTTCCTTTGGTGGTCGAGAATATGGATGAGGAAAATGTAAACGAAGAAGTGAGGGTTGATGTTCAAGATGCCGAGGAGGAAACGCAAGATGTCGTGAACCCGTCTAGGGAACACGTGATAGACATGCCGGATCCGGTTATACCAAAAGCTAAGGCACCCTTGCCTAGGACACCTCTACCTTATCCTCAAAGTTTAGCCAAGCAGAAAAATGAGAATCAGTTTAAAAGTTCATTGACATGATGAAGAGCTTATCCATCAATGTGCCTTTGGTGGAGGCTATGCTAAATTCTTGAAAGATTTGGTGACAAAGAAAAGATCCTGTCGCACCCACTTTTTCTCGCGAAATAGGGTTTATGACATTTGGTGGGATAAATCATTCCTTTTGGGAATTAGGTTTGCATTTGAAGAGTCGCCACCTAATGATTAAGGTGCATTAAGAAACCAATAGAGATTCAATTCTAAGTTCCATTTGAATAACTAGAGATAGGGTAAGGGCTTGAAATTATCCTAAGGGGAAGGTGTTAGGCACCCCTCAAGATCCACTAGTGTGGTTCCCATCCAGACAATTATTACTAATTTGAGGTGCAATTAACATATAAGCAGATAAGGTTCAAATAAGAGGGGATTTCAATACACAATGGTTTGGAAAATAAACAAAGTTTGAAAGAGCAATTAAAAGAGCGGGTTTTAAATAGGAATTGCAATGCTTTTAAAGGAAAAGGGAAGTAAAGGAAGGGAGTCCTAGGTTTGTATTTAATATGGATCACATCAATGCAATACCCGGTAATCACTCCTCAAGAGAGGGGCTACATGTGGTATTAACGCACCAGTCATCATATCCATATCTACCCTACCCACCCCGTTAAGGTATTAAAGCGCGGATTGGTCTCGATTACTTATTGCATGCTATTACCCGTCCAATTCCTATCAGTCCTGGAGGCACTTAGGACTACTAATCCTAAAGGGAGGGATATTGGGCTTATTTGAAGTTTCAAAGGTAAAAATCTAAGGCGGCATATAAAACATATAAATACGGCACATTAAAGGGGAAACACATAAACACATAAAGCTCAAGTATACCTCCTCAAAATAAAAACAATCCAATAGCACGACTTAAACAAAGGAGTCAGGTATGATTCTAAAAAATACTTGAGGGAAGAGGAGATTATTGTATTGCAGCAGGCCTGGCTTATTACATGACTCGGTTAGGAAATAGAATTGGGCCTACTACTGATTGTAACACTAAAACAAATAACAGGGCGAGTCCAGTTTTATTTTATATTGCCTAAGGCTTGCCTAAGTGTTCAAGCGAGGTCCTATAGGCATCGTATCTATTTGATTTAGAATGATGAAATAATAAAACTCAAAACAAAATGTTCGAAATCCTATAGGCTTATTTTCTAAACCTCATTAAGTGAGGGAATTAGCTTATAAAAAAAGATTCAGAATAGGCAAAATTAAATTAGAGGGGTTACAGATTCTGTAGGTGATAGTATCTACTATTACTGATTTTAATCCCTAGGAGCATGATATCTAACATTGACTGTGAACAAAGCGAATCGGAATTATTTAAGAATCCTTATAGGCATGATTTCTATTCGTTACTGATTTTAACATGTTACTGGATTATAACCACTTGGGCCCTAAAACATGATATCTAAACGTGTAGAATTTTAGATAATCCCTATAGGCAGGTTATCTAGATGTGAAGTTAAACATGCAGAATAAATCTCTATAGGCATGATGTCTAAGGTGTAGAATTAAAATACCCTATAGGCATGGTTTCTAAATGCAGTTTGAATAGGCAAAAATTTAAAATATCCTATAGGCATGGTTTCTACCCTTGACATGCATAAATACCCAACCATATTCACTAGCCCGTCCCAAATGTTAATTATAAATTATTACAAACTAGGAATAATAAATTACATCAAAATACATAAAAATACAACAAGAGGAGGCCCGATTCTTGGTTCCTCCCTGAGCTATGGAATAACTGCCTTAAGATACCATTACTTCAAAGCCTTTCACAAACTTGAGTGAGTCAGAGTTCCCTAAGGGCCTCAATAGGACTCCTGGCAGTGCTCACACCCAAATTACATCACCAAAATAGGGACAAGTGCAGTGTGAAAATGCCAGCCCTCATGTGTCCAAGTTCAGATGGAGCTCATGGGTCCCAAGGCAAGGATCACATGAGGGGGAAAATATTAAATCTAAGAGGAGAGTGAAGAGTGCAGAAACTGAGTTCTAAGAGCTGAGGGAATAAAGGAGAGGGAAAGGGTGATGGGAGACATCTTTTAACACTTCAAAGAATTTATAATTTCACACCAAGGGGCATTGGATTGGGAATCTATTGCAAAGAGCCTATATACTTAGGCATGAGTTAATTCTGGGCGTGCACAGCAATAGGGAGTGATGTCATGCTTGTAAAATCAACCAGAACACACACATATTAGGGTAACATGGAGGTTGTGATCCTAGGAGGACCAAGTTTGGGTCATGCTCAGCAATATTCGATGTTGTCATTCCCCAAACAAACCATAAGTATTAAACACATTGGGATATGGATTTAGGATTCAAAATACATTGATTCAGAACAGGAGAAAGAAATTACAGCATGCTAAATAAAGGTAATTAATTAGATACAAGCAGTAGGCAGATAAGAATGCAAGAACAATAAGTAACCATGTTATTGTTGATGCTGAAAACTTAATTAGAACATACCAGTCAAAGAAGCAAAGTGCAGTAAGGAAAAGTAGCAGGACTTTGAAATATAGCCTTGGCTTTCGGCCAGCTAAATAGGCCAAAGTACAAGTAAAAAAGCAAGAGAGAGTGTTTGAGTGTAAGTGTGAATTCAGAACTAAAAGTGTTCGTGTCCTTTGTTTGTGAAAGACTTAAGGTATTTATAGTTGAAAGTAGGTAGTTAAATAAGGTAAAAAATTATAGTAGTATACTTATTAAGAACTCAGAATCAATCAATTAGAGAATCAAGGAAGTTCTCCCTTAAGTTAACGGAATTAAGATCAAACAGAAACATTAAGTACCATATAAGGCAAGAAGAAAAATCAGTGCATGATTAAATAAGAAAGGAGTCAAGGTTCAATAGGCATAGAGTAGTCAATTAGGACCAAATTCAGAAAAAACCCAATTCAGGAAAAGCTCAGTAAAACAGGATACCATAGCAGATAAGGTAATGAAATTAGTTAATTTAAACAGACGAGTAGAATTCTAGGGCTTTGAAGGAAACTCTTTCAATTACCAACAATTGAGAAAAAAATTAGAATCAATCATGGGAAGTCACAGTTATGTATTTTCAAAATATAAATAGAGGTGAATGAACAAGAGTAGCAAACAAAGTCAGGCGTATAGACAGAAAGAAACGAGAGATGGACAAACACAATCATTCAAAGGTGGTATAATTAGGCTAAGATTCAGCAGAACATATTCGAAGTCTGGTGACCACAAGACATTAACAAGAATCAGGTAAATAGGCTAGCACACATAACTAAGGCAAAGAAAGACACATAGAACCAAGGCAAAGAAAATCAGCCTAACACACATAACCAAGCGAAGAAATCATGCTAACACACAAAACCAAGGTAAAGAAAATCAGGCTAACACACATAACTGCGAGCACGTAATTTTTGCCCTAAGCTAATTATTCCCAAAAAATTCAAACAAAACATTTTCCTATTATGTTATAATTTTTGTGATTTTTTGTGGTAATTGTTGCATTTTATCTGTGCATTTTAGTTCATATGAAATATACAAAAAAAAACATACATTTGGCATTTGTTTGAGATTTAATTTCATATTTTAGAATTAAGTAGTAGTTTAAATTGCTTGAAAATAAAGAAAGTAACAAAAATAGCCCATTTTCGCATTTTTAGCTGTTAATTGTTAAATAGGTTTTAAACAATTTTAGAAAATTAACTAGCTTAGTTTGGCAAATAAATTAGGTTTCATTTTCTAATTTTTGCATTTTTTACAAAATACATAAAAATACAAAAGTGATAAAAAAAAAGAGATAAATAATTAAAAGAAATAAAAGGAAAATAATTAAAAACAAAATGGTCTTAATTGGATACCAAATTTGGGCCAAAATCGATCAGCCCAAGTGAAATACCCCATGGCCAGGCCCAAATTAATCCACCTGGTCCACCCTTTAGTCGACAAAATGACATCGTTTTGTTACCCTTTCATCTGAGCCGTTAATTCTTTCTAATCCAACGACCAGGAACCCTTCCCCCATTTTACATAAAACTGTCCAAATTAATTTCAAACCGTAAAAAACATATATAACCCTCCTCATACACCCCTGTAACCCCACACCAATCTCCGCCATAGACTATCGTCTGCCGCCTGCCGGAATTCGCTCACGGCGGCAGCGAACTTCCGTTCCCACAAACCTATGCCAAAATATTCCTATTCTCCTCATCTATCAAAATCCACAACCCTTTCTTCCTGAATCCCGTCGGAACCTTTCAAATCTTAAAACCCTAGCGCCGCCTTTGGGCTCTTCGGTGGCGCCGCCGCCTTTGGTCGACCCAAAATTCACACCCTAGCTTCTCTTCACTCCCAAAATCCCTTACTACTTTCTCTCAAACAGCCCCCAACTTTCTCAAATTTCAAATCAAGAAGGCAGAGCCTTAGAAGTCCGAACTCTCTGATTTCTTTAAGTTGCCTGAATCTGGAGGTCGAGTCAAGCCTCGCAATACTGTGTTCGCTTGTTTTTATTAAAGAACACGCGTATATACTATTCCGGGGCTCGAGTTGAAGTCCAACAGGTCTAATTGCATATGTTTTCTGGTTTTTGTTTTTTTCTTCTTCTAATATTTGAATTCTGTTTTTGTTCTTCTTTTTCTTCTAGTAGTTAAATCTCAAAATTAGTTAAGCTTCATGCACATTCTGTAGGATTTGTTTCTGCATATTATAGTTCTAAGTCATAGACAAGTTTGTTTTAATCCACAGTTGATTATTGATTAGTTCTGATAATTGTCCTTATAACTAGTTTAATTTTGATTAGTTTAATTCATAGATTGATTTCTGATTAGTATTCAATCAATCCTGTTTAAGCTTTACTTGAGTATAATTAGTGTAGTAGTTGCCCAGTCTTTAGTTAAAATTCTGCTAGTTGGTTCTTAATTGTTTAATTGCAAATGGATTCTTATTTTGTTTCAGTCCTTTGATTAGTTAACTTGTCTAGTTTGATCTAGGTTTTGTTGGGTTAACCCTGGTTGGGTAAATTGTTTGGTTATAGCTGATAGGTTAGTTAGTAATTTCGGGGGAGGGGGGAGTAAGGGTATTTTGGGCATGGAAAATAGCCCAGTTTGTTAAGGGTAGTAATTTCAAGACCCAAGCAAAGATAGTGTAGGAATTTCATAGATAAAAGAATACCCTAGGGCCTTCTAGAATGGGGCCTTAGTGTAAGTTTTCTGCATTTTTATACACTAACTTGGGTAACAAGTTAGGAAATCAGGGACTAAAGTGTTAAAAAATAAAATCTGGAATTGGCAGCAGATTTTTCTATAAAAAGGCAGTCCCCTTACTTCATTCACAAGTTTTTCAGCCCACAAATTTCCCCCAAAATTTATTCTCCAAGTTTAAGATCTAAGATTTAAAATTCAAACTCCAAAACTCCAAAAACAATAGAAAATCCTCAAAAATTAAAAAAAATGGTTACATTGATAATTCCTTTTAGATTTCAGTTCTTAACTTAGCTGATTAGCTCATTTAGGATCAGAATTGGCTCAGATCTCGCTTTTTTTGTTCTGTGCTTGAGTTTTAAAAAACAATTGCAAGTGGTTTGGGATTTTTCTCAAATTGTTACTGGTATCTCTAAATGCTGAGGGTTTTCTGGAGTTTCTGAGCTCAACTTTTCGGTTATTCAAGTTGTTTTGATTGGTTTTCCTGTTTGATTTGGTGTTCGTGCCTTTACTGGGTTCAATTGACGTTATTTTTGGGCTGATTATTACGGATTCCTGCTGCTGACTGCTCTTCTGTTTCTAACTTCCTCTTCTATTCGTTATATTTCCAGGTACCTCCTTCAATCTCGTATGAACTGTGAAGGAATCAGTGTAAATGTGATGTTGAAGAGTTGAAATTGGCAAATGTAGTTGAATTAGCTTTATGAAATCTTCCTCTTTTGTTTCCATTTCACATATGTAGGACATTTTGTTCAACGTGTAACTTGTATAAAATTGGACTCATAATTGGTTAGTTTGTTAATCAGACTGTTGTTTTAGTATAAGGATCAGTTAATTTGCTTATGTTGTTCAAGCTAAAAGTGAAGTTCGTATTGGTTAAATGGTTGTTGGCCTTCAGTCTTTGATTAGTTAAATTGATTCATAATATAGCTGTTAATCATTTCAAGTGATCGTGTTTGTCCTATTACAATTGTTAATAGTAGTTCATAGTTTATCAACCTCGTTTAAGTGTCTGAATTTAATTGGTATAGGAACTTAAAGTGGTATTCTCAATGTCAGTATCTGAGGCTCAACAGAGGGCCAGTAGGTGAAATAACTGGAGCTTGAAATTGAAACTCAAATGATCCATGTCTTGTTAATTTGTTAAGTTGCACATTGTCTTTCCTCTTACCATTTTTTAAGACGCCTAGACCCGTTGGAATTAATCCCAGAGGTCGTTTGGTCTAATTTATTTGGTCAACCATCAGACCTCTCAGGTAGTTTTAGGCCTCGATACACAAATTAATGGCCCAAGTCCGATCATAACTACTCGTTTATTTGGACCTGGGCCAAACTTGGGATTTCTTCGTCTTATGCATACTTGGCTAAAGATTTCTCTATATGGGCTATTCTCAAAGCCCGATTTGGTTAAAATTCATGTGATATTCATGGACCTGAGCATGATAATTTTAAAAAATTATTAATTAGGACCTTTTTTTTTGTTTATCATTAGAGACAAATAAAAGTAAAAAATTATAGTTGCTTTAGGTTTGCCCTTGAATAAAAACGAGATGAGCCTTGCCAAATAAAGTACGAATTGCGGGGCCCTCAATAAACAGTTAAAATAAAATATGTAGAATCCAGGATGGGCCGTTTAGCGAATTTTATGGCCTTTCCCAAAATAATAACGCTTTAGTCACTTTAGGCGCGCTTTTAATAATTGACCTTCCTAAACTCGGGTGCGCATTTATGTGACCCAAATTTAGATCTCAACGGAGTCGAAATGTGTCAACAACCACGGGTGCGTTGATGTGATGTGGTTTGAGACGCGTTTTCACGACGTTGCAATTCTTATTAAAAATAATAATAATAAAAGCGGTTCAAAATTAAAAAAGGCATAAGCTAAAACATGTGTCGAAATCAGATAAATCCAAATATAGCAGTTGAGCGACCGTGGTAGAACCACGGAACTCGGGAATTCCTAGCACCTTTTCCCAGGTTAACAGAATTCCTTATCCGGATTTCTGGTTCGCAACTATTAAATAGAGTCATATTTTCCTCGGTTCGGGATTCAACAGGTTACTTGGGACACCATTAATCTCCTAAGTGGCGACTCTGAAATCTTAATAATAAATCTCGTTCCGATTGTCCTTTGAGTGGAAAAACTCCTTTATGCCCTTGCGGGTATAGTAAGTAAAAAGGAGATGTGACAGCTCTGGCGACTCTGCTAGGGATACAAACCCAGAACTTCGGTTCAGGATTTAAGAATTCGAGCTTAGAATAATTGTTATGTTTGGCTTTATCTGATTTTCTTACATATTTCATGCTAAATGCTTTACCGCTTTGATATTATCTGAACTGTATATAAACTGTGCCAAAACCCTTCTCTTCTCACCTCTGGGGATATGCTTACTGGTTGAGACTCCCTATTATGTTAGTGTCATACCCTGAAATAAGAAAGAGGCCAGACAAGGTACTAAGCCAGATGGCCTTTTGGTTCCCGGTACGTAGCCCCCTCCTCGACTCGAGTTGTCCGCTCGAGTACACAGTCTAGAACACATGCCGAGGTTTTGAACTTAGAATAACTTGACTCCATGCCAGATCCCTAGTAGGAGTGCTTATTTGCATCACGTGCATATGACTTAGGGGACTCAACACAGGCGTTGAGTCCGTCTAGGACAGGTAACCGGATATGAAAAGACCAGCATGATGCATTTTACATGTTGCATTTATTTGTCTCGGACTCGTGCACTGACCGACTTGAATATTTGGGAAAAGGGAAAAGAAATAATAGTGTAGAGAGTTAATTACATGATTTAGCAAAAACCAATATCCAAGTAGTGCCGAAACTCTGTCGGATTTCTGAGAAAATAAGAGAAGTGTTTGGTGTCAATGGAAAAGGAAAACAAAAATATTTTTTCTATTTCATCTTAAATAATTTGATTTATGTGCCAATTGAGAAGCAAAACAAAGAGTTTTTTTTATGCATAGTTTGTGTCATTTGCCAATGAAGAAAAAACGAAAAGGGTTTTATTTGCAAGTTGTTGGAAAGAAAATACAAAAAGAGTTTTGTTTTCGAAAATAGCTAGTTTATTTGCCCGAACTATGCTGGTTTGATTCTCACCGGGTGTGAAATACGTAGGCAACCCTCGACGGGTCCAACCACCCCTTTTGTAAAAATAGCTAAAAATATTAAAATTTTTATCTTTGTCATAAATAAATCGGGTGATGCCGTTTCTGTCAAAAATAGCCGAATGTTCCCAAAGGGACAACGGAAGGCTGCTTTTGTTAGAACAACCACCTTTGGTCATTTGTTGAAGATTTTGGTCAGTTAGCCAATACAGCCTCAAAATCTTCACCCGAAGTGCTGAAAGGCCGTATTTGCAAAATCGGGTTTGTTTTTGAAATTAGAAATTTGAATGAACAGAATAGTGTCATTTTTGCTTTTAGGTCAAAATAAGTGATTAAATCACCTTAATAAATGTGCAAGATAAGCACGACTCAAAATGAACCTTTCTCAATCATGCATAAAATCCCTTTGGAGTTACGTCTATGGTGGAACGATTTAGGAGGCGAAGGGCAAGATGAAGTCAAGAAATATTGGTTAAGATTGGCCCCAACGGCCAATTTCCCGAAGCAAAGGTTCGCCAGGTCTGGAGCGAATGTCAATATTTGGCGGCGAATACTTGTGTCTGGGATCAAGACAAAGGAGAAGTGTCACCTGATTATCAGGCTTGGTATAGAAGGGATGTTGCATTCGGGAGGCCAGCCAAAAGGCCTCACCTCCAGGAGTTTGCTGAATCGTCGCAAGAGCATTGGGCTTGGTTAGCCAAAGAAAATGAGTGCAGGGCAAAAGTAAGAGAGCTGGAAAAGTGGTTCCAAGACCTTAGGTTTGAAAACAGTGTGCAAGTTGCAGCTGATGAGGGTGAGAAAAGGAAATTGGCTAAAGAAAATGAAGCCTTACGAGCCCAAATCAAAAAAATGAAGATAGCGGCTGAAAACCCTGTTAGGAGTGCCAAAGATGCAAAGCTTATAGAAAATTTAAGGCAAAAAGTAAATGACTACAATTTTGACCTCAACAAAGAAGAAAGGGAACTAGCCAGGATTCGAAAACAGTTGGCTAAAAACGCAAAAGAACGAGCCCGCATGATTCAACAGTTGAGAGAAGATGTTAATGAGGTTGCCAGATTGAGGAAAAAGGTCATTACCGCAGAAAACAAAATTATTAAACAAGCGAAAGAGTTCAAGGTTGAAAGGGAGCACTGTTATACAGCTTTAGCACAATTAGAAATGGACCTGCAACAACTCCAGGAGCAAAATCAGCAGACTTTGGAGGCCAGGGCCGAACAAATAGGGCGGTTGCTTCAAGAAAAAGGCATAATCAGAGAAAGAATCCTAGCTATTACTCATTACATCACCAGGAAATGCCAAATGTGCGAGAACATGACTCAGACTGCCTTCTTTGCCTCAGTAATGATATTTGTGAAACAGATAATGAGTGACCTGGACAGACTCCAAGGGGAACTTTCATATAGGCCCGCGGCGAGACCGAACGATGTCCCGTGGTGGGAGCTTTAATGTATTCATGATTGTCATTAGAGTATGTATTTTTCTTTCACTAGGGTTTGTCAGTTATCTGAGTCTGTATTTTCTTTTCAAGTCGGTCTACACTTTCATTTTAATATGGAATAATTGTTGATAGAGTTTGTAGCCCGTCTTGTCATTTAGAGTCTGGTAGTTGTCTTCATGCGTCAGTCTTGAGTCCTTGTAATTGAAATGCTTGCTATTAGTAAAATTGAAAATTCCAAAAATAATTTGTTTCTATTTTATATTTATTGCATTTGATCTGATTCAGGCATGGTCACGATGCGTAGGCAATCTCTATAGGATCCGACCATAGCCATATGAAAAGGGAAAATACAGTGAGAATAAAAAGCCAAAATGAAAACAAGAGCAGAGCGATAAAAGAAAAAATGGGAGAGAAAAAGAGAAACAAAAGAGAAGGGAAAATCCGCAACAAAGAAACAATGGAAAAATAAAAAAATAAAAAACAAGGCAAGAATAAAATAAATACGTCACAGTCGAGAATAAATAAAGCCGGGATGACGTAAGCGGTCGAGCAAATGCATACTAGAAACCATTAACTGCCTAGGTGAATTCATGCCCCAAATATGCGGTTATCTATTTGTTAATGCCCTAACCACTAACAGCGTTGTTGTTGATGATGAGTCCAGGCAAGTGGTTCAGTTGACTGGCATTCTGGCAACCCACCCATACAACACCCGTTCTAAAGATAAGTCAAAAATGGTCAACCAAGAGCTAGAAGCAAGCATCGTTGACCCGTCTACGGAGGAAGAAGTTGTAGATGTCAACGCCATTAAAGAGGAGATGTATAAATTGAAGCAACAAATGGCCGAAATGTACAAGGCTTGGGCAAAGGGACACCCACTACCAGCTTACCCTGCTAACCCTGCCTATATCCCACAATTAGCTTAGCCACAAGAACCTCCCACAATGAACTCCTCTCCGGCCTACCCTACCTACCAGCAATACTACGCAACTACTTCCCAAACACCACCACCTCCACCACCCAAACAAATCCCATGCCCTCCACCTCCGACCACTCCCGTGTTTGTGGCTCCTCCACCCGTCACATTACAGAGATCTTCTAGTGAAACCTTATTTCAAACCCAGGAAACCCACTATGACCCACCGGAACCCACCTTCAAACCGCCAGAACCATATCCTTACACTCCCCGTCTTTATATCTCAGCTGAAGAAGAGAAGCCTCCCTAAAAACCCTGAGCAGGAGGAGATGATACAAAAGGTGAAAAGCTTGGAGCAATCATTCAAAAATATGCAAGGCCTAGGAGGACAGGTGAGTGTGGCCTACAAGGACTTGTGCTTGTTTCCTGACATCCAGTTGCCCGCATGATTCAAATTACCCAAGTTTGATCTGTACGACGGACATGGTGACCCAGTAGCCCATCTGCGGGGATTTTGTAGTAAGATGAGAGGCGCTGGGGAAGGGATGAGTTATTAATGGCATACTTTAGTCAAAGTCTCAGTGGTGCCACTTTGGAATGGTACACGCGGCAAGATCATGCTCGATGGTACACATGGGATGATTTGGCCGAGGCATTCGCAGGCCATTTTCAGTACAACTTAGAGATCATCCCGGACCGACTGTTATTGACCAAAATTGAGAAGAAGCCAGGGGAAAGATTCAGAGAGTACGATTTTTGGTAGAGAGAACAGGCCGCAAGAGTTGATCCTCCAATGAAGGAAGGCGAGATGGTCGATTATTTTCTGCAGGCTTTGGAGCCTACTTATTATGGTCATCTGGTGTCGGCAGTTGGGAAAACTTTTAATAAGGTAGTGAAAATGGGAAGTATGGTGGAAGAGGGTCTCAAGACTAACAAAATTATGAGCTATTCAGCGATTAAAGCAAATACACAGGCCATCCAGAACGGCACTGGAGGGGTATTGGGAAAGAAGAAAAAGGAAGATATTACAGTAGTAGAATCAAGAACTTGGTCCAGTGGTCCATCACCATATTATCACCAACCACGCCACCATCCCCAAACCTACCCACACAACCCGTATGGCTCGCCACAACACTACTATCTACCTCTAGCCCCCCACTTCTCCGTCCACCATGCCCAAACATACCCCCAATCTCAGGCGCCATGGCGAGCACCCACCCCACAAAATACTTACCATACTCAAAATACCTACCCACCTCCGAGAGCCTACGAAAACCCCACTGGACCCAGTTTTTTACCAAACCTTGTTTCTAAAAATGACAGGCTGCAGATGAAGAAAACTTTCACACTATTGGGAGAATCTTACACCAGCTTATACCACAGATTGAGACAATTGTTCATGTTAAATCCGATTGAACCCAAAATACCAAATCCTCCTCCAAGGAACCTGGATCATTCGGTAAGTTATGTGTATTGCTCGGGAGCCCCGAGGCATGATATAGAGAAGTGTTGGCATTTCAAAACGACTATCTAGGAGCTCATTGATACCCGCCGAATTGAGGTGCAGACTCCAAAGACGCCTAACATCACTCAGAATCCATTGCCAACCCATCATGAGACCCATATGATTGAGTTAGTACAAAAGGGGGAATATAAGAAGCCGTCACAAATAGTGATGATGATCAAGGCCAGTGAAGATAGGTCACATGAGAAAACAACCAGTGGGAAAGAATTGTTCAAGGAAGGAGAGACAGTTAGGAAATCGGTGGGGGTGATAAAGAAGGAGCCGTTGAACAGTGATGCAGTAAAACAAGAACCAATCTAAGTGATGGTACCGAGAGCAGTAGCCAAGCCCGTGTAATCATGAAAGGGGCTCACACGTAGCCGGTTATCATTGATCCAGTAACTCAATTGCCAATAGTCGGTGAAAAGACCGTCCCGTGGAATTACGGCCGAGTGACTGTGACGTACAAAGGGAGGGAAGTTAAAGAAGAAGTTTGTGAAACCCATGGGCCGACTCGTTCAGGGAGATGTTTTGCCCCTGAAGAGCTGAGAAAGGTTAAAGCAGCCAAAGATAATCCAGCACCAGTAAAAAGGGCCGTAACTGAAGAAGAGGCGGAAGAATTCTTAAAGAAGATGAAGGCACAAGATTATTCCATTGTAGAACAGTTGAGGAAAACCCCGGCACAGATTTCATTGCTATCTCTATTGATTCATTCGGACGAGCACCGCCGGGCGTTAATGAAGATTCTGAATAAAGCCCATGTTCCTGATAAGATCTCTGTGAATCATCTGGAGAAAATAGCAAGTAAGATTTTTGAGGTCAACAGGGTTACATTTTCTGATGATGAGCTGCCTTTGGAGGGCACTGAGCATAATAGAGCGCTCTACCTCACGGTGAAATATGAAGACTCAGTGGTCACCCGGGTGCTAATCGACAACGGATCCAGTGCAAACATTTGTCCTCTATCCACCCTGGAAAAGTTAAAAGTGGACAGTGAGAGGATCCACAAGAATACCATTTGCTTTCGGGGATTTGATGGGGGACGAAAGGACACAGTCGGGGATATTGTGTTGGAGCTGACAATAGGACCGGTTAAATTTACTATGGAGTTCCAGGTTCTTGACGTGGATGTTTCTTACAATCTCTTACTAGGCCGACCTTGGATTCATGCAGCAAAAGCAGTGCCGTCTACCTTGCATCAGATGATAAAATTCGAGTGGGACCGGCAGGAAATTATTGTGCATGGAGAGGATAGTTCGTGTAATACCATTATGCCTTTCGACGAAGCTGAGGACGACAAAGGTCCATGGGTTTACCAAGTCTTGGATACAGTATCAGTTGCAAAAATCTTGAAAGGGGAGTGTATTCCTGTGCCCAGGGTAGCTACTGCATCTATCATGGTGGCTTCGAAAATGATAAAGAATGGATTCTTACCTGGAAAAGGCTTGGGTGCTTCGGTACAGGCATCATACAGTCGATATCTCTTCCTGGAAACCTGGATACTTTTGGTTTAGGCTTTAAGCCCACTACTGCTGACATAAGGCGAGCTAAGAAGATGAAATAAAAGAGCATGGACCCTTCCAAAACCCATACCCCGCCTGTCCCGTTCCTTTGTCAGGCCTGGTACTAAGAGGCGCCCAGCAACGGTAATGCCTCATTCTGTGATGATGGAACCCGACAAGGAGCTGATTGAGAGGTTTAAAAAGCTATTTGACGATGTGAATGTGGTGGAGGCAGGCGAAGGTTCAAGCAAAGCAGATGTGCAGTTCGTGGGGCCCCATGCAAAGCTTAATAATTGGGAAACTACTCCGCTTCCTACCCGGAGGGAGTCGTGGTAGTTAGTTTTGATTTTCCTTTTAGTTTAATCTGGATTATTTCTAAGGTTGTAATTCGGATGCTATGTTCCGTCCGTTTGGATGAGTTAAACCTTGTTATCTTACAATTTTAATGAAATGCAACTTCTTTCCTTTTTCATTCCTGATAGCCTTTATTTTGTCTTTTATTTCTTTCTTGTACAGTCCCTTTTATGCTGGTTTCACTAATGTGTCATGCATGAGGAGTCTTCGGCCTAGTCTTAATTACCAATCTAACTCCGAAATAATAATACAAGAAATTGAGTGTGATGACGAGGTAGAATATGATGATGAGGAAGCCTTTGAAGAAATCAGTAAAGAATTAAGCCAATTTGAGGAAAAACCCAAACCTAATCTGAACGACACAGAGGCAATCAATTTAGGGGATCAGGAGAATGTACGGGAAACAAATATAAGTGTCCATTTGGAGCCTCCGCTCAGAGAAGAGATAATCAAAGCGCTACTTGAGTACAAAGTTTTTTTTGCATGGTCATATGACGATATGCCGGGTTTAAGTACCGATTTGGTGGTCCACAAATTGCCAACGGACCCAGCATGCCCTCCTGTCAAGCAGAAGCTGAGGAAATTTAAAACAGATATCAGTGTGAAAATCAAAGAAGAGGTCACCAAGCAGTTTAATGCGAAGGTCATCCGGGTCATCCGGTATCCCACCTGGTTAGCTAATGTTGTGTCTATACCAAAGAAGGATGGAAAGACCAGAGTGCGCATTGATTACTGTAATCTCAATAAGGCAAGTCCAAAAGACAACTTCCCACTGCCAAACATCCATATATTGATTGACAATTGTGCCAAACATGAAATTGGTTCCTTCGTGGATTGTTATGCGGGCTATCACCAGATTTTAATGGATGAGGACGATGCGGAAAAGACGGCATTCATCACGCCCTGGGGGACGTATTGTTATAGGGTCATGCCATTTGGTTTGAAGAACGTAGGGGCAACATATATGAGGCAATGACCACCATGTTCCATGACATGATACATCGGGAAATTGAGGTCTATGTAGAGGACGTGATCATAAAGTCAAGGAAGCAATATGACCATGTTAAAGACCAGAGGAAGTTTTTCCAGAGGCTCCGCTGGTACAACCTCAAACTTAATCCAGCGAAGTGTGCATTTGGAGTTCCGTCGTGGAAGTTGTTGGGGTTCGTGGTAAGTCGACGCGGTATTGAGTTAGACCCATCCAAGATCAAAGCCATTCAGGAGTTACCACCGCTAAAAAGCGAGAAAGAGGTGACGAATTTGCTCGGCATGTTGAATTATATCAGCAGGTTCATTGCCCAGCTTACAACAACTTGCGAGCCTATCTTTAAGCTGCTAAAGAAAGATGTTGCGGTTAGATGGACGGATGAATGTCAGGCAGCATTTGACAAGATTAAGGAGTATTTGGCTAGTCCACCTGTGTTGGTTCCGCTAGCGCCGGGAAGACCCTTGATCCTGTATCTGACAATTTTGGATAACTCTTTTGGCTGTGTACTGTGGCAGCATGATGTCATAGGAAAGAAAGAGCAGGAAATTTACTACCTCAGCAAGAAGTTCACATCTTATGAGGTAAAGTACACTCAGCTTGAGAGGACGTGTTGTGCTTTAACCTGGGTAGCACAAAAATTGAAACATTACTTGTCATCATATACCACCTATCTCATCTCGCGGTTGGACCCACTGAAGTACATTTTTCAGAAGCCCATGCCCACAGAGAGGCTCATGAAGTGGTAAATCTTGCTCACGGAATTTGATATTGTCTATGTGACCCGTACTGTGATGAAAGCACAATTGGTGGCTGATCATCTAGCCGAGATCCCAGTTGATGATGAATATGAACCTCTGAAGACACACTTCCCTGATGAGGAGACAATGCATGTCAAGGAATTAGAACAAGACAAAAAACCGGGGTGGAAGTTGTTCTTTGATGGGGCTACCAATACCAAAGGCGTCGGGATAGGAGCAGTACTTATTTCTGAGACAGGGTAGCACTACCCTGTTACAGCTCAACTTCACTTCTACTGCACCAATAACATGGCTGAATACGAGGCATGTATCTTGAGTTTGAGGTTGGCTATAGACATGGGTGTCCAGGAGATCTTGGTCATGGGTGACTCAGATCTTCTGGTGTACCAGATTCAGGGAGAATGGGAGACACAAGACTTAAAGCTCATACCGTACCGGCAGTGTTTGCATGAACTTTGTCAACGGTTTCAGTTGATAGACTTCAGGCATATTCCAAGGATTGATAATGAATTTGCTGACGCTTTGGCCACTTTGGCATCGATTTTGCATCATCAAGATAAGGCTTATGTGGACCCGTTGCAGATTCAGGTTCGAGATTAGCGTGCCTATTATAACATGGTGGAAGAAGAGCTTGATGGTGAGACGTGGTTTCATGATATCAAAGAATACCTCAGGATGGGAGTATATCTGACACAGGCCACATGGGATCAAAAGAGAGCCATTAGATGCTTGGCAAGCGGATTTTTCTTCAGTGGAGGAGTGCTGTACAAAAGAACTCCAGATCTTGGTTTATTGAGGTGCATAGATGCTAAACAGGCCACAACTATCATGACCGAAGTACATACGGGAGTTTGTGGACCTTATATGAGTAAATATGTTTTGGCAAAGAAGATTCTCCGAGCAGGTTATTATTGGCTTAATATGGAACGGGATTGTATCAGTTTCGTGCGCAAGTGTCATCAATGCCAGGTACACGGAGATTTGATTCATTCTCCACCATCTGAATTGCATACAATGTCGGCACCATGGCCCTTAGTTGCTTGGGGAATGGATGTCATTGGGCCAATCGAGCCAGCGGTGTCCAATAGGCACAGGTTTATTCTGGTAGCCATTGATTACTTCACTAAGTGGGTGGAGGCAAAAACTTTCAAATCGGTGACCAAGAAGCAGTGGTCGATTTTGTGCATTCGAATATCATTTGTCGATTCGGAATCCCAAAGGTAATTATCACAAAAAATGGTGCCAATCTCAACAGCCATCTGATGGCGGAGACATGTCAGCAGTGTAAGATCACGTACCGCAATTACACCCCATATCGTCCTAGTGTGAATGGAGCGGTGCAGCTAACAAGAACATCAAGAAGATACTTTGAAAAATGGTGGAAGGGTCCAGGGCATGAGAAGTTACCTTTCGCCCTGTTAGGCTATCGCACTACTGTTCGCACTTCAGTAGGGGCCGCTCCATATTCATTGGTGTATGGTACGGAGGCAATAATACCCGCAGAGGTTGAAATACCATACCTTCGGATTATCACCGAGGCGGAAATTGACGATGTTGAATGGGTCAAGGCCCTCTTGGAACAATTGAGTTTGATTGATGAAAAGATATTGGAAGCAGTATATCACGGATAATTGTACCAACAGATAATGGCAAGAGCACATAATAAGAAAGTGTGTCCGCGGAAGTTTGAAGTAGGGCAATTGGTGTTGAGGCGTATCCTACCTCACTGGGCTGAGGCAAAAGGAAAGTTCGCCCCCAACTGGCAAGGGCCATTTGTTGTAACCCGAGTGTTATCCAATGGTGCATTATATTTGACAGATGTGGAAGGGAAATGTGTAGAAATGGCTATCAACTCCGATGCAGTCAAGCGATACTATGTATTATTTCTTTGTCTAATTGTACTTAATTGTATTTGGCATATTTTTGAGATTGAAATGACGAATGCATTTTGTTCTGCTATCCAAACACTTTATCCTTTGTTACCCCTTTTTGAGCTTTATTTTATTTTCTTTCGTACCCCTCTTTCGAAATCAATATCAAAACGCAGAAGCACGAGTGAGGAAGATCAGCGGAGAAACAGGAAGAATAGGCCAAAAGAAGAGAAAATAAAAGAAAAGAAAAGGGAAATGAAGTTAAAAAAAAAGGGGAAAAGTAAGAAAAAAAAAAGAAATAAAAAGAAGAGAAAAAGTAAAATGAAGAAAAGAAAAGAAAGAGAAAAGAAAAAAAAAGAAGAAAAAAGGGGGAAAAAGAAGAGAGGAAATGGAAAGGAAGAAAATCATAACAAAGTAATTTCTATGCCTGAACTACGTTTGACTTGATCCCGAAAGGGTACGTAGGCAGCCTCTCTCTGGGGTTCAGTCACACCAAATAAAAGTCCAAAGATCCCCAAGAAAGAAACTGGGGCAAAAGTTGTGATTGTTGTAAGAAAGGCTGATTCCGAAAGTTGTAATGTTAAATCCGTAGTTGAGTTATTTTGAGCCTCTATACCCTTCTTTCTAAACCCCATCCAAAAGCCGCGTTACGGTCCAAAGAAAGACCTTCCGATCAATCTTCAAGAAGTGCCAATGCGAGCAGGAAAAATGATTCATGTTGGGGGCAACACTCTGGTACCAGAAGAGAAATGGCGGAAATAAGAGAGTCTTATTGGTGAAAACCCTCAAGGGCACCATGAGGCGACATGAGCTGAGAGAAATAAAAAATGAGAGTCTTATTGGTGAAAACCCTCACAGGAACCATAAGGCGACGTGAGCTAAGGGAAATCAAAATGAGATAGTCTTATTGGTGAAAACCCTCACGGGCACCGTAAGGCGCAGTGAGTTTCGAGATGGGAAAATGAAGAAAGTCTGTGGTTAAGGGCTGCTCGAAACATGGCAAGCCAAGCAGGGTTTGCATTTTGGCAAAAGTCAGGTCATGAAAGGCTGGAATAGCAAATGTGGCAATTGGAAGCAGATTGGTTGGACAGAATAGGCTGGTTAATCTAAATGCATGGCACGATCAATGGTACCAGCCGTTCCACTCAGATAAGTCCTATCCTCTTCTCTTCATTACAAATCATCCATTTCGGAGTCTTTCTATCCTTAACCTTCAAGGATATTGAATTTTATTATCTTGGAGTCTGTCTATAAGATGTTTCAATGTCAGTTCTGGTCAAAAACAAAGAAGGATGTCAAGGCTAACTACCATCTTCCTAGTTGTACGGCATAACGGGACTGGAACATATCAAAGAAAAGTAAGACATAAAGGACCATTAGAAGTTCCATCGGTGGGTTAATCAGATAGTTGTGGGGAAGAAGTGAAGTTTCAGATAGAGGGGTCAGAAACACAAAAACAGCAATACGGGATAAAACACTTGGGTCATCAAAGTCAGGGGTTGAAATTCGGTCAGGAAGTCGAGAAGGTTCAAGGCAAGTCCAGGGAAACAGGTCGGAGTAAAGCCCAAGTAGCTAGGACATACCCCAGCAAGAATTCCAGCAACTAACCACCATTTTATATTAACAAATCTTTCTTTGATTGAAACAGGGGCAGAAAATTTCATTTGTTTCAAAGAAACCCTCCGTAGGAGAAAGAGCAAGCACCAAAACATGTTTGACCATACACTCTCAGGACCCTCTTGGAAAATGGGACTTAGTTTAAATTCCAAAACAATCATTAGTAGCATAATTTAGCACAAATGTGCCCCAAAGGGATGCAAGTTGGTTCCAAAGTTTTTATGTTCAAAATAGGATTCAATTAGGAATTTTCAGGGCCCTCCTGGATAATGGGAGTAGTTTAAGACCTTTTGATAATAAGTGTGGGTAAGTCATACCTTAAACAAAACATAGCTTAGATGTAAAATTGTTATTTTGTTAAGAGTTGTCAGGACCTATCTGGATAATAGGACTTAGCTCTCACATTCTTATAATAGTTGGTGGAATAATTCAGTTTAACACTCACATCTGTGCCCAGCCACCAAACTGGGGCAGAAAATGTTCCTTGTTTTGTCTATCTTTGTTGAAATTAGGCATCCACCTGGAGAACAAGGGAATACATTTCAAGTTCAGCAATCAGGCGCCCACCTAGAGAACAAGGGAATACAATTCAAGTCTTAGCAATCAGGCGCTCACCTGGAGAATAAGGGAATACATTTCAAGTTCAGCAATCAGGCGCCCACCTAGAAAACAAGGCAAGTACAATGCAAGCTTTATCTTTCAAGTTTTTAATATTTGGTAACATAACGCACCCAGTCATCAAACTGGAGCAGAAAATTTTTCTCCGTTTTGTCTTTTCTGTTGCAATCAGGCGCCCACTGGAGAACAAGGGAATACTTTTCAAGCTTCAGCAATCAGGCGCCCACTTGGAGAACAAGAGAATACTTTTCAAACTTCAGCAATCAGGCTCCCACCTGGAGAACAAGGGAATACATTTCAAGCTTCAGCAATCAGGCGCCCACCTGGAGAACAAGGGAAGTACAATTCAATTTTAGCCTTTAATTTTTTTATAACATGTTGTACCCAGTTACCAAACTGGGGTAGAAAATTTTCTTTGTTTGTCTATTTTGTTGCAGTCAGGAGCCCACCTAGAGAACAAGGGAATACTTTTCAAGTTCAGCAATCAGGAGCCCACCTGGAGAACAAGGGAATACTTTTCAAGTTTCAGCAGTCAGGCGCCCACCTGGAGAACAAGGGAAGTACAATTCAAATTTTAGATTTTAAATTTATAATATTGGATAATAGGATGAGCCCAGCCACCAAACGGGGGCAGAAAATGTTCTTTGTTTGTTCATTTTGTTGCAGTCAGGAGCCCACCTAGAGAACAAGGGAATACTTTTCAAGCATCGCAGTCAGGAGGCCACCTAGAGAACAAGGGAATACTTCTCAAGCATCAGCCATCAAGAGCACGCCTGGGGAATAGAGGCACATATTTCAAATTTCAGCAGTCAAGCATCACTCGAAAGAATGGAAAAACATCTCCAATCAATGCAAGGAAAGAATACAAGTTCAAGGCAACACAAGAGCAAGTTTGAAGATATAGATAGAACCTTTTTGTAATTCATAGATCATGGAGTAGGATAGTTTCTTTCTATTTTTGACACGGTGTAATAAGTAGTTCAGCGAGCAGTAGCAGTAGCAGTAGCAATCGCAGTGAAATCACAAATCCTGGTAGTCCCAGCTACCAAACCTTCCCGAACTAAACTGACCTGATTCCTTTTTAGCCAAGGATATGTAAGCAACCTTTGAAGCAGGGTTCGGTCAGAAGGTTTTCAAAAATACTTCACACGGAATATGCGAATGGGCAAAAATTGCTCGTTTCCGCTAATTTATCTTTGCACGAAAACTCTTCGTGTTTCCGAGCAAAGAGGGGCAGCTGTGAGCACGTGATTTTTGCCCTAAGCTAATTATTCCCAAAAAATTCAAACAAAACATTTTTTTATTATGTTACAATTTTTGTGAATTTTTATGATAATTATTGCATTTTATCTGTGCATTTTAGTTCATATGAAATTATTGTGGTATATATATATACACATATATATATATATACACACATACATACATTTGGCATTTGTTTGAGATTTAATTTCATATTTTAGGATTAAGTAGTACTTTAAATTGCTTGAAAATAAAGAAAATAACAAAAATAGCTCATTTTTGCATTTTTAGCTGTTAATTGTTAAATAGGTTTTAAAAATTTTTAGAAAATTAACTAGCTTAGTTTGGCAAATAAATTAGGTTTCGTTTCAATTTTTTGCATTTTTTACAAAATACATAAAAATACAAAAGCGATAAAAAAAGAGATAAATAATTAAAAGAAATAAAAGAAAAACAATTAAAAACAAAATAGTCTTAATTGGAGACCAAATTTGGGCAAAAATCGATCAGTCCAAGTGAAATACCCCATGCCCAGGCCCAAATTAACCCACCCGGTCTGCCCTTTAGTCGACAAAACGACACCGTTTTGTTACCCTTTCATCTAAGCCGTTAATTTTTTCTAATCCAACGGCCAGGAACCCTTCCCCCATTTTACATAAAACTATCCAAATTAATTTCAAACCCTAAAAAACATATATCACCCTCCTCGTACACCCCTGTAACCCATACCAATCTCTGCCATAGACCACCGTCTGCCACCTGCCGGAATTCGCTTACGGCAGCGGCGAACTTCCGTTTCCCACCAAACCTACGCCAAAATATTCCTCTTCTCCTCCTCTATCCAAATCCACAACCCTTTCTCCCCGAATCCCGTCAGAACCTTTCAAATCTTCAAAACCCTAGCGCCGCCTTTGGGCTCTCCGAGTGGCGGCGCCGCCTTTGGTTGACCCCAAACTCACACCCTAGCTTCCCTTCACCCCCCACTCCTAAAATCCCTAACTACTTTCTCTCAAATAGCCCCCAACTTTCTTGAATTTCAAATCAAGAAGGCAGAGCCCTAGAAGTCTGAACTCTCTAATTTCTTTAAGTTGCCTGAATCTGGAGGTCGAGTCAAGCCTCGCAATACTGTGTTCGCTTGTTTTTGATTAAAGAACACGCGTATACACTATTCCAGGGATCGAGTTGAAGTTCAACAGGTCTAATTGCATAAGTAAGTTTTCTGGTTTTTGTTTTTCTTCTTCTTCTTCTAATATTTGAATTCTATTTTTGTTCTTCTTTTTCTTCTAGTAGTTAAATCTCAAAATTAGTTAAGCTTCATGTACGTTCTGTAGGATTTGTTTCTGCATATTATAGTTCTAAGTCATAGACGGGTTTGTTTTAATTCACAGTTGATTATTGATTAGTTATGATAATTGTCCTTATAACTAGTTTAATTTTGATTAGTTTAATTGATAGATTGATTTCTGATTAGTATTCAGTCAATCCTTTTTAAGCTTTACTTGAGTATAATTAGTGTAGTAGTTGCCCAGTCTTTAGTTTAAATTTTGCTAGTAGGTTCTTAATTGTTTAATTGCAAATGGATTCTTATTTTGTTTCAGTCCTTTGATTAGTTAACTTGTCTAGTTTGATCTAGGTTTTGTTGGGTTAACCCTGGTTGGGTAAATTGTTTGGTTATAGCTGATAGATTAGTTAGTAATTTCAGGGGGGAGTAAGGGTATTTTGGGTATGGAATATGGCCCAGTTTGTTAAGGGTAGTAATTTCAAGACCCAAGCAAGGATAGTGTAGGAATTTCATAGATAAAAGAATACTCTAGGGCCTTCTAGAAGGGGGCCTTAGTGTAAGTTTTCTGCATTTTGTCGACGCCCCCCTTTTTCTAAGGCGAAATCGGGCTTACGACATTATGGACAAAACAACTCTCATTCCCTTTTGAGGAATCGGGTTATGGAATTTGAAGAGTCGCCACCTAATGATTATAGTGCATTGGGACACTTTAAAGAAAAAGAAGAAGATTTTTTTGAAAAGAACCAGAGTTCGGGTAAGGGCTTGAGATTATCTCGAGGGGAAGGTGTTAGGCACCTCTCAATATCCACTAGTGTGGTTCCCAGCCATGCTTAATTATGAATTTAAGAAGAGTAGAAAGAAACACATAAAATTTGCATATAGTAGTTACAAAAAAAATTTAAAATTTTAGAAAGGAAGGGAAAGGACATAAGTGATTTTAAAAGAGAAGGACTAATTGGAACATAAATTTAAGAAAAAAAATTATACAAGTAAAGAAAAGGGGAAAGAGGTCCTAGGTTTAAATACAATATGGATCACATCGGTACAATACCCAGCAATCACTCCTCAAAGAGGGGTCGCACGAGATATTAACGCACCGGTCATCATATCCATATTCTACCCTCCCGCCCTGTAAAGGTTATTTAAACGTGTGGATTGGTCACGAATGCTTATCGCGTGCTATTACCCGTCCCGTCCTATAGGTCCTAGAGGGTATTTAGGACCACTATTCCTATAGGGTAAGAACTAGGTTGAACCCTTAGGTTTAAAGGTCAAATGCTAAGCGACATACAAAACAAATAGGACTTCACTTAAAAGAATCATATAAAGAGCATGTAAGGCTCAAACATCCCTCCATATATAGGCATATAATTAGCACGTCTCAAACACATTTAAGGTCTAAAGAAATGAGACTTTAAAAGCTGGAATGTCGAAAGATAGGTTACAATAGGAGCAGAAAACTTAACCAGAATTTCAAAAAAAATCTTGGTAAAAAATTTTTAGCATTTGAGAAAATGGCAGTAAATGTACAATAGTTTAGGAATCAGTAGGAAAACACTTTGCAATGCACTTGAAAATGTATAATAAACTATAACGGATGTAGCATTCCGCTAAGAGCAAAAAGTAGCATAGTTTCGGACGGGAGAGGTAGAAACGTATAGCACAGATGCAAAACCATTCAGGATTTCAGAAATGTAAAAAGAGAGAGAGCAGTAAGTATTAGTGTTAAAATATACCTTTGAAAAAAAATTACAGAAGATATTTAAGGACATAGTATTCTGATAAGTTTTAGAAAACAGTAGTCCAATTCTGGACTGGAAAGGTAACTTAGTAGAAAACATATAGACGTGATTAAAAATGGGACGGGAGTTTAGTAGGAAAACCAAGCGGACTTCAGAGAGGTGAAAATGAGAAACAAGTTCAGACAGTCAAAAAGGGTTGTATAGTCTAAAATAGGCGGAAATATGATTAATCGATTTATTAGGTCCTAAATCTTGCCTAGGCGTTATATATATTGCCTAATTGCATTCTTGATTTTCTGTTTTAAGAGAGACTGTTAGCCAAACTTATGTTGTTAACAAAGTTAGTGAGGCATTCAACAATTGCAAATAGAGCCCTACGTACATGATATCTAATGCACATAAAGGTCCTAAAACATGGTATCTGAATGCAGTAGCAGTAACTTGTTGGTTATTAACTGATTATGATTAGAAAGTAAATAACAAGCTGAAAGTAAAAGAGCCTAAAAACAGGATTTCTAGTCATATGAGATGCATGTCCTAGACAGGATGTCTATTGCACAAATAAGAAAAAACCTACAAGCATGTTTTCTACCCGTACCCCTTAAACTAAGCATGCATAGTCCCCCCATTTCATTATAAACCCCAATCATTTGTTACAAATTATTACAAACCAAGGTAATTAAATTACAGTAGTGAAGAAAAAAAAGTAATAAGTTACTCTATAGGAAGCCTTCAACCAGGCCCAAGTCTCCAATCTCACTTCCTTCGAGTTTCACAGCCTTTACCAGGGTTTGGGTGCGGCAAATCTCCCTAAGGGTCCATTGGGGCCCTTGGCCAATACCAGGCACCCAAATAGATTAACATTGAATCAGTGCAAGTGTGGAATTACCAGCCTTGTGCATCAAAGTTCAGTGGGTACTCAAGGTACCCAAAGCAATGCTTACACCAAGGGGGTAGAACCTAAATTCTAGGAGTAGTGAGATTGTGATAGAGTTTTAAAGTAATTGAGTTGAAAAATAGTTTGAAAGAGGGTCCATAGAGAAACAGTTTTGAGAGAAAAGCAACAGAAGATACAATATCAGGTAAGCACAAACAGGGGCAGAGGACATGGGGGACAAGTAACTCACAAATAAGAACATAGTTACAAGCACTTCAGAACTTAAACAATCAAGCAGGTTTCAAACAGCATGAGATTGATAGATACCAGACAGATTCACACATCAGGAAGAGATTCAGGGCTACTTAGTGGCTAAGAGGGTCCTGAATAACATGCTAATAATGTACTGGGGTTAGGGGGTAAGGAGAAACATGCAGGAAACAAGTACAGGGAGTAATGGGCATGCCAGACTAAGATAGGCATATTAATCAACACAGAGGCATGCTAATTGCAGTAAGAACAACAAAACCATAAGTAGAAACCTACCAGAATTAAGAGAAAGTGCAATACAAATAGAAACATATTGCTTTGAAGCTGTAAATCAAATAGGAGACATACCAGTTGAAGGCAAGGTAATGCAGGGCAGTAGTGAGCTATAATATGCAAAGTGGTGAGCAATAGTGTTCAAGGGAGTAAGTAGCAATATGCAGAGAGTATGTAGAGAGAGCAGCAGTAGGCAAAGAAGTGAATAGCAATAGTAGAGAAGTGAGCAGCAATAGCAGTGAAGTGAGCAGCAATAGCAGACCCAAGCAAACAGCAATGTAGAGAGTAATGGAACAGTAGTAGGCTAAAGTTCACCTGGGTTTCAAACCAGCTGAGTAACCAGTAGTCTCAAAAAAAGTGAGAGAGATTGTGTAGAACAAAAGAGCACCGAATGTATTTTGTGTAAGAGAGGGAGTTCAGAATGAATTTTGTTCGTGTTTTTAGTGAGAAGAGAAAAGGAGTACTTATAATTTTTGAAAACCAATAGAGAATAGGGTAACAAGTATATAATTATAGAAATAGTACCAATTTGAATCAATCACAGGACCTAATTCCTTTAAACTAGGGATTCATGATTCGAATGGGATGCAGCATGTAAGAGTAGTAGGCATGCAGCATGTAATAAAAGCCAAATACATAATGCTCCAAATAAGGAAAATATATGTTGAGCATTCGAACAATATGTTTAAGTACACAAATATGGTAAACATATAAATTAACTCTGAAATTAGTCAAAGAATCATGGACAAGACCAAAATCAGAGGGAATCAACCAAGTATAGAGAGCATCTCACAAGTAAGGAAATAATTCAAAAATCAGTGTAAGAACCCTTAAGGAAAACACATACAAATCAGGGATTCAAAGAGATGCACAAAATCATTTGAATAACAATTAGACCTACAAACACAATAGGCGTAAAAAAATCAGAGAACATTATGCAAGAAATCATAGAAGCAGTAGAGGGTTGGAACCCTAGTAAAAAAAAATTTAAAGCATGGAACTCAGAAACACAAACAAACACGTAATACAGGCATACATAATACTCAAAAGAAACAGAAGATATAGCGATTTTGAAAAAGGGGTTCGGAAACCCTAGCTTTTTTTGAGAAAAGAACAAACGTTGAAAAACTTTGAATTAATCGAAGAAACGAGTAGTGAGTAGAGTAAAACAGAAAGAATAGAAGGAAAATCATTTTAAAAGACATAGATTAAGAGACTTAGGCAAAAATTAGGGTTTTGCAATAAAATCAGGGAGGTAAGGAACTTGGCTGTGAAACTCATTACTAACGGAGTACATAGCACCATCAAACCAAAACCCATCGGAGAAAGCCGAGACGGACCCAGGCGAGGTTTCAGTGCCCTTCTTGCATGGTGGAAACTCTTGGAGTTTCAAATATGGAGGGAGCTGGTGAGATAAGGTTTCATGGCGGCTGACGATCGAACGATGCGAGGCTGGAGTTGGTCGGAGATGCGATAAGAGCCATTGGAGAAGGAGAACCAGAAGGTTCTAGAGAGAAGGGGGAGGTGAAGGGTTAGAGAGAGACCGATCTCGTTGCAAAATGAGGGTAAGGGGAGGGGGTCGTTTGATTTATTTTAGGCAAACTAATCTGGGCCATTGATCTCATTTGATCGACGACTCAGATTGAATTAGAGCTGGGCCGGGTTAATTGAATTGGGTATGGGTTGTTTGAGATGGGGCTGAAATTGGGGTTTGAATTGGGACGCAATTTGGCTAAAAATTGTAATGAAATCTGGCCAAGTTTTAAATAGCCAATTTCTCCCTTTTAATTTATAAAAAATAATAAAAGGATTTCTGAAATAAATAGAAAGTGCTGAATCAATAGATAGATATAAATGTTAAATTAAAAATACTAAAACTAATTTTATAATTATAAAATACTTATTAATTACAAAATAGGCTACAATTACAATTATATGCAATTTAGCTTTAGAAATGCCAAATAAATTTATAAAAATATGCAAAAACTATATTAATTATATTTTATTATAAATATGGGCTGAAATAAGTTATTCACCTAAAAATAATAATTTTGGGAATAATTTTGGATTTTGTTCTGTTAAAATAGACAACTAATAGATTCTCAAAAACGTTAAAAATTGAGGAAAAATACCAAAACTTTTGGGCATGCTTATATATGTATACACATGCTATTTTATAAGTATTTGAGTATATATAGAAAATATATAGGGAAAAATTGGGTATCAACATATTTTTATGCAGTAACTTGGGTAACAAGTTAGGAAATTAGGGATTAAAGTGTTAAAAAATAAAATCTGGAATTGGCAGCTGATTTTTCTATAAAAAGACAGTCCCCTTACTTCATTCACAAGTTTTTTAGCCCACAAATTTCCCCCAAATTTTATTCTCCAAGTTTCAGATCTAAGATTTGAAATTCAATCTCCAAAACCCCAAAAACAATAGAAAATCCCCAAAAATAAAAAAAAAACTGTTACATTGATAATTCCTTTTAGATTTCAGTTCTTAACTTAGCTGATTAGCTCATTTAAGATCAGAATTGGCTCAGATCTCTCTGTTTCTGTTTTGTGCTTGAGTTTTAAAAAACAGTTGCAAGTGGTTTGGGATTTTTCTTAAGTTGTTACTGGTATCTCTAAATGCTGATGGTCTTTTGGAGCTTTTGAGCTCAACTTTTCGGTTATTCAAGTTGTTTTTGTCACGACCCAAAATACACTAAGGGTCGTGGTGGAACCGGACACCGCTGTCAGGCCAGCCAATTAGATTTACCGATTTAAAAATCCTTTTTTAAAAACATCAAATTCCAGAAATTTCCTTCTAATTTCGCAAATAAAAGGGTTTTGCTTCAATTCAAATTAACAATAACAATTAAATTAAACCTTTCGAAAACCATCCAGAACCCGGTGTCACAAGTGCATGAGCGACTACTGATAATGAAATGAAATACAACCTCTGTCCGGAATACAATGGACAGGAAATAAATAATCAAAGTACAGAAAGGAACTATACTAGCTGCAGGTCGCCTC
>MU774695.1:26338-75824 GCA_026770625.1 Nicotiana glauca
TTTTCCAATTTAAGGCCGAAACACGTCAAACGACGTCCGTTTTCAACCAAACTTTACAGAAAGCGCTTAACCAACATATATGACCTGTATCGGGCGTCGGAACCAAAATACGAGCCCGATACCATTACTTTTTGATCAAATTTTATTTTCATTTTCCTTAAACTTTTTCAGAAAATAATTTAACGAAAAAATTCATTTCTCAGGCCTGGGACCTCGGAATTCGATTCAGGGCATACGCCCAAGTCCCATATTTTTCTACTGATTTTACGAAACCATCAAATCACGGGTCTGGGTCCGTTTACCCAAAATGTTGACCAAAGTCAATTATATCAATATTAATATCAAAATTCTTCGAATTTTTCACATAATTCATATATTTCAACATAAAAATTTTCCGGCTTCGCGCTCGAATTGCACACGCAAATCGAGGCAACTATAAATGAGGTTTTCAAGGCCTCAGAAGTTCGAAATGACTGAGAAAACAAGTGATGACCCTTTAGATCGTCACATTCGGCTGCCACTTGGCTTAAGGAAATGGCTTTTTTCTCTCCTTTTAGTAATATATATAGATTCTGGTGTTCTTAATAATTATCTAATTTTTAGTGAATAAAATCTTTGTTAAACTAACGGGACTTATACATACAGCGCATCGAATAACTTTTTTATTATGTATTTTTCTTTATTGTATCTTCCAATATTTAATATACTACATTGTTAATAGAAAGTTTCATTAGCATATTACGTTATTTAATATTTTTCTCTAAAGTTTTATTTATTTCTTTAATTTTGCTTTTTAATTTTCAAATAATTTTAAAACTTCAATTTAAGACTATTCCCCAATTTGAATTGGTTATTTATTATTTTTTTAATTTTATTTTTTATTTTAAAACTCACAATTGAAACTACTCCCGATTTGAATGGGTAGTTTTTCGTCTCTTTTTTTGTTTTTTATAGATTTTTTTTTTGCTTTTTAAAAAAAATATAATAATTTGAAAACTCTAACTTGAAACTACTCCCACCAAATTTGAATGGGTAGTTATTTTTTATATATTTATATTTTCATTTTTATTATAGCTAATTAATTATAAGATATCTATATTTATTAATGTAATTAAAGTAACCAATATATATATGGTCGTTTTTTAGATATATTTAAATTAAAAAAGAATAACCAATAACTAATTATTAACTAAATAACTAATTTAATATCACGACCCGGATTTATCCCACCATCGGGCATCGTGATGGCGCCTACTAACGTAGCTAGGCCAGCCAAAACATTTCACATTCTCTACCCACCCTCAACAATATAATATTCTAACAATAATTAAATAAGTGCGGAAGACTTGAGTTTTAATAAAACGATATAAAAATACGGAAGTTGAAAATACATCACTACCCTAAAATCTAGTGTCACTAGCTCAAGGACTACTATAGAATACTACAAACAAGTCTGAAAGAAAGAAAAATACATATGTCTGTTTTGGTACAATGAAAACAAACGGAAATAAAGGAAAGGGACTTCGGTCTGCGAACGCCAGCTAGGCTACCTCGAAAGTCCCTGGACTGAAGATAGCTTCCAGATAGAAAGCCTACTGTTGCTGTCCAAAAGCTGCTCCTGGATCTGTGCACAAAGAAATGCACAGAGTGTAGCATCAGCACCACCGATCCCATGTGCTGGTAAGTGCCTGGCCTAACCCCGGCGAAGTAGTGACGAGGCTAGACCGGACTACCAAGTCAACCTGTACAATCCTATATACATATACATACAATAAAAGGAAAAGAAATACCGAAACTAAACAGTTAAAATGGGAGGGAAACATGCTGTGGGGGAGTACAATATGAGTATACAATTTATCAGCGTAATTAAGAGAAACATGGCACAATAATAACTATCAAAGAATAAGAAATTCAACAATTGCACGACATCAACCTTCGTGTTTTTACTCTCATTCTCACCCAAAGCAATCGAATAAAATGCACGGCATCACCATTCGTGCTTCCTTCACTTAACTCTCATTTCATGGCACGGAATGACCCTTCTTGCAATATATAATCAAATCAGAGCACGGAATGTACCTTCGTGCGTAAATAGTCAAAACATAGCACGGAATGACCCTTCGTGCAAATATAATCAGAAATAGCACGGAATGACCCTTCGTGCAAATATAATCAGAAATAGCACGGAATGACCCTTCGTGCAATATCACTCTTCCTCACCCAAACAACAGTCATAACCAAACGGGCAAGAGGAATAAACAAATAGTAAGAACTATCCCGGCAAGGAAATAACACAAATAACCACTAAATCCCGGCAAGGGAACAATAGCAACAACTTTCACAAACCGACAAGGGCAATAATCAATATATTCAAACCCTCCCGGCAAGGGATTAATCACAACTCCTTTCAATACTTTTATCTCCTACTCAATAGCATTTATCATTCGAGCCAACGCTCCAAATTATTGATATTTTACAACTTATTCTCAAACTCTACACATTTGTAGAAAAACATATTTTAGCTTAGAAGAGTTCCAAATTATCTCAAAAACAAGTACAATAAAGACCCACGGTCATGCTAGACTCCGGTGTATAGACACTCGTCACCACGCCTATATACCGCACTCGATCATTTAGCAAAGAGCAATTTATAATACTCTAATCTTATTCCCTCAAGCCAAAGTTAGATCAAGTACTTACCTCAAATGCTCCAAAAGTCCACCCAAGCCTCTAGAATAGCTTTACCCCTCGAATTCACCACAAAACCGCTCGAATCTAGTCACAAATTACTTGAATGTATCAACAAATGCTAATTGAATCAACTTGAATGCATAAAAACAATTTACTAAAGTTTTACTCAAAAATCCCCAAAATGCCCCCGGGCCCACGTGGTCAAAAACCGAAGTTCGAACCAGAGCCCGGTCACCCATTACCCCACGAGTTCATTTCTATGATTTGTTTTGAAATCGGACCTCAAATTGAGATCCAAATCCCCAATTTTAAGAAAACCTAGCTTCTACCCAAAAATCTCCATTTTTACCCATGAAAAACCTTGATTTTAAGATGAAAACATGATAAATGATGTTAATGATTGAAAGAAACAAGTAAAAATCGACTTACAACTGATTTGGAATGAAACTCGATCTTGAAAAATCGCCTAAGGGTTGTCTGAGTTGGAAGATATGAAAAATGGGGTGAAAAATTCGACTAAGTATGAAAATGCAGGTCTCTGATGTCGCATTTGCAAACAGGGGTTCGCAATTGCGAACCCCTGACCAAATATGGGAATTGCGAGAACTCAGTTCGCATTTGCGAACTATGGCCAGCTCAGGGGTTTTCGCATTTGTGACAATTTACTTCGCATTTGCGAACAACCCAGTTCCGCTTTTGCGGCCAAGGTCTCGCATTTGCGAAACTAGGCAGGCCTGGGAATTTTCGCATTTGCGAGCCATACCATCGCATTTGCGATAGTGGTCGAGCTAATTGCGATTCCTCCCTTCGCATTTGCGAAGATCACAGAAGCAGAAAAACAGATTTTTTTTCCAAAAATGAGAAATGCAATCCGACACCTATCCAAAACTCACCCGAGCCCTCGGGGCTCCAAACCAAACATGCACACAACCTCAAAAATATTCTACGGACTTGCTCGCGCGATCAAATCGTCAAAATAACATCAAAATCAAAGAATCAAACCCCAAAACTCAAAATTTTCATTTCACAGTTCATAACTTCCAACTTTGGCTATTTAGGTCCGAAACACGTCAAACGACGTCCGATTTCGACCAAATTTCACAGAAAGTGCTTAACGCATATTTAAGACATGTACCGGGCGTCGGAACCAAAATACGAGCCCGATACCTATATTTTCTAACTCATTTTTATTTCTATTTTTCCTTATTAATTTTAGAAAACAATTTAACAGAAAAATTCTTTTAACGGGGTTCTAGACCTCGGATTTCGACTCCGGGCATATGCCCGAGTCCCATATTTTTCTACGGACCTCCGGGACCATCACATCACGGGTCCGGATCCGTTTACCCAAAATATTGACCAAAGTCAACTATATCAATATTAACATCATAATTCTTCAAATCTTTCACAGGATTCACATATTTTAACATAAAAACTTTCCGGCTTCGCGCCCGGACTGCGCACGCAAATCGAGCCAACTAAAAATGAGGTTTTTCAAGGCCTCGGAAGCGCGAAAAAATGGAGAAATACGGTGATGACCCTTTGGGTCGTCACATTTAATAACTAATTATGCCATGTGGCTTTTTCTGAAGCTGCCACATGGCTTAAGGAGAAGGCTTTTTCCTCTCCTTTTAATAATATATAGATTCGTGTGATGATATTATTCACGTTTCAGCTACTCTATTAGTTGCTTACTTTAGAGCCCGATCGGGAGTCCATCGACTGTAATCTAGCTACATGTATTATGTAAGAACCTAACTCTTTCTTATTTTAAGGTAAGAATGATAGAACATTGAATATTTAAAAGGTGAAAGTAACATTATTTCCTAAAGCTAATAAGAGAACTTTGATGTATTTATTCGTAGGCTATTTCTTTTATGTGAATCTTACTTAAGCTGATTTTTATTGTGTTCCTGCTAGCTTTTCGATAAATTTACTCTAAGAAAAATGTGTTGAAAAGATGTTAAAAAATACTCATTCTTTGTTTTACAATACTACTTATGTACTAATTCTTGATTTTCTCTCTTTGATAATGTGAGATGCTCAAAAGGTTTTTATTTTTGTTAGTCTTCCTTCCATTTTATTATGAGCTGATAGCTTTTTTTTTTCCGGGTAATTAATTAGTAGGGTACTTCAGAGAACAGATCCAGCGGAGACGAGGTAATTAAGGATTGTAGCTCGAAGTGTAATGAAATTTGAGCCAATGCATGTTTCAGTATAGAACTATCCGTTGGTGTTCTCTTGAATATCTTTTCTTCAAGTTTATATGTGTTGACTGTTGGGAAAGTTTAGGTCATGAGTAATCAAGTTTAGAGCAAAAGATATCTTTATGTTGACTAATTTTTATGCGTGTTAAGAAAAATTAAGTTCCAAAGATTTAAACAAAAAAGATTATTTCTACATTTTCCACTTCTTATGTGATAATATAAAGTTTAAATTGTTTTATAACCAGATTAAGAAAGAATAGTGGCAGTATATAGAATCACATTTGCCAAAATTATGTGAATCATTACGGCGAAAGACATAGTATAGATAGGATATCTTGCTTACCAAGAAACGTAATAGATGATGTTTTATGTCGTATGTATATTGGGAAAAAATATATACATAAATGAATGATGTTAAGGCATGACACGTGGAACTATCAAAAGGTTATAATTGGTCAAGAATCATAGATTGGTGCGGGATAAAAGAGGTGCGAGACAAAAGGATAAAAAAGAGATACGGGATCAAAAAGGAGGTACGAGATAAGAGGCTCGGAAGCCCCGTTGCTATTTAAGCGTGATTACGTATGAAATACGAAAAGGATAACGAACCTGGTCAAATAAGAAGATAAAGATACAACATTTCAAGAGACATAAATAACGAAGCCATTAAAGAATATTTGCATTCAATGTAATGATTATGTAACACAGCATTTAATGTCATTAAATATTCATAATAGCCTCGTTATGGTTGAGGTGTAACTTACATTTACAAAAATTCTCCAAAGAGACCTATAAAAGGAGAAATATGTAATCAGTGGAGAAATAAGGCATCATTGAAATATATATTATGATTTTACAAGCTTTCATAACTGAGTACTTAAAAAAAAATTTCTCTATTTATTTTTCGATTACCAGTAACTCGATTATTCTATTTTCTAGATTCGACTAACAATTCATTTTTTGGTTGAACAGTATGACCATTAAAGATGTAGCAAGATGAGTGCATTCCCAAAAAAAAGAATAATATGTGGTCACACATCAAACCTTTGTGCTTGATAAGCAATTTCGTGCCAATAAACGAAAGTACATTATCAGTCATTAATGGTTACCAAAATATTGTCCGCAAATCCTCCTGAACCACAGTGGCCCTATCATCAAGTTTGTTACTGACATTTCAAGTGCTGATTTAGATAATTGTGATATTGATGACTGGTTGCTATATGTCTTAATGTTGAGTAATCAAATAAGAAAGATAGTAAAGTATATGGATATGAAATTTTGAATGGTGAGTTCCTGAACACCTTTGTTACGAAGCAACCAATCTATCAATATTTCAGTTATTAAAATTTGCACTTGAAATGTCAATAACAAACTTCATGATCACTATTTTTCAATAGGAATTTGTTGACAATGTTTTGTAACCTTTAATGACTAATGATGTGTTTTCATTTATTTCCTCACGGAATTGTTGATCAAACTTACGAATTTGATGTGTGACAATATACTGTTTTATTTTTTTTTAACAAGACACTCATCCTTCCTACTTTATCGGACATATGATATAAAATATCATCTATTACGTTTCTTGGTAAATAAGATATTCGGTCTAAATCAGCAAATGTGATTCTTTATACTTTCACCATCTTTTCTTAATTTTGTTATAAAACAATTCAAACTTTAATTAGCACATACGAAGTGAAAAATGAAGAAAGAATCTTTTTGTGTAAATCTTTTAACGCATTCATGCTTAACATGCATAAAAATCAGTCAATATAAAGATATATATCTTAAAGCTTAAATACCCATAACCTAAATTTCCCCAACAGTCAACACACATAAACTTGAAGAAAAAATATTCACGAATACATCGAGGGACAGTTCTATACTCAAACATGCATGCATCGAATCAAATTCCATTATATTTTGAGCTACAATCCTCATCTCGTCTCCACTGAATTTATGATGTACCTTACCTAGTTAATTACCTGAAAAAAATACCGGCACATAATAAAATAAAAACCTTTATTTATATTCGTATATTAGTTTTTAATAGATTAAATGTGGTCTTTAATAGATTAGATTTGGTCTTTATTGAGTTATTAATGCAAATAACTCTTCATATTCTCCAGATTTTTTATAGCAAGAAAGAGACAGTTGGTTAAAATTTGAGAGTAATTTGGTCATTTAGTTTTCAAAGAATATTTTAGTAAAATAACTTCATTTAACAAAAAATTGGAACTTGAAGAAACAAATCAACATGAAGGAACATGACTAACTTTTCTCTACCGAGCTCACCATATTCTTTTTTGTATTTTCTCACCTAACCCATTTTCCAAAAAAATAAACTGGAAATAGACTCATTTACACTTGAAAACTTCTAAAAGACAATTTTTTTAAAAAAAAAATTGAAATGATAATCAAGTTTTAAATTTAATTTATTTGCTCACAATTTCAAATCACTTGAGTATTTGCAAAGATTATATTAATTTTGAAGAACATAATAATTATATTATATCATCATACCATATTATAAGTGAAAAAGTTTAAGCATAAAGTTAAATTACCAAGTTATTCTTCAAAAAGTGAAAGATATTTTTACCAAGTGTTCTTAACTTTTAAGGTTGTTAGTCTAAGTTTCTTATAACATCTTGAGATTCATTGCATGAAGTTGCGAGAACATCTTCCATTTCTATCTTAAACATTCGCTGTAATTGATAAACACTATAATTAGCACATGCAATGACAATAATGCATGGACGGGTGGAGTACTTAGTATTAGAACTGCTAGTAAGCCATACCATATAATCATCTGGAAATATAATAGTAATATCTAATTAATTAATTTCTTTCCTTAAACAGGCAAACAACAAAAATGAAGAAGCATTAAAAAAATCAATGGATGGCCTGCAACTACACTGGGAAGCTTCTGAAATAACTTTTCTCCTCCTTTGTTCTATTTGTTCTTACCCGAAAGCATGACCCTTTTGAGTGAACTCAAGGGAATGCCTTGAAATTAAGGAAAACGGAAATTGTACCTCACGGAGAGCGGCACAGTTCTTCTCCCTAACAAGTGAAAGAGATAGAAGAAAGAGTAACACAGTCTTTTTATATTAATTTTAACAAACTAGTGGCTACTATTGCTAAGCATTAAAAATGCTGGATAAAAAATAAATACCACTTTAAAAGTGGCTATCCCACATAATTTTTACCACATATTAAAAAATTCCCCTTTTATCATTAATTAGCAATGAAATTGACCATATTAACTTTTATTACCTTTTCACGTAAACACTCCTAACACATACTCCAAAATTAATTACTCTAAGGGAAATGTAGGAAAAAAATAATTAATTCATTCTTGAAATCTGAAAAAATCACTTATTTTGGACCACAAGAAAAAGCCAAAAAATCACTTATTTTAGATGGGAGGAAGTATTAGTTTTTAATAGATTGAACGAGGTCTTTACTCCCCATGTGTCAAATTATCTATCGTGATTTCTAAAAATATTTATCTTAAATTATTTGTCAATTTAGAAGTTTAAAATAAAATAAAATATTTTTTCTCATTTTACCCTTGATAGTAATTATTCTTGAAGGTGGAGATGGCACAAAAATAGAAAGGGCCTTTTCCTTTTTGTTAGAATAATCCATTCTCATTTCCCCTAGTGCTTTCTGTCCTTCTAAGGGGTGAAAGTGAGAACTTTAAACCTTACTTTGGGAGGGGATCTCATTAGTAAGACTTCACACACTATATAAATAAATAGTTGAAGCGTGTGATAGAAAGCGGAAAAACTTTAGAACCCGCCAACGCTCGTGAAAACCTGGGTCGGTTGAAAAATTGTGGTTAGGATTTTCAAATTTAGGAGTGTTAATGCCGAGTGTCACACAACTAATTTAAAAAAATAAAAACTTAGATAAGTGCTGTCACGACCCAAAATCCTTTAAAGGTCGTGATGGCGCCAGACACCACTGTCAGACAAGCCAACACCAAATAGTTAATTAAGTTCTCATTTTAATATATTTGAAATCATAAATTTCTTTCAATTTAACTAGTAAAAGATGAACTTTACAGAACAATTAAAAAAAAGTTTCAAATTCTAGTACTGAATATCCCATAATCATCCTAGAACTCAGTGTCACAAGTGCATGAGCATTTACAAGGAATTAAAATAAAATACAATAGCTATCCAGAATACAAATTTGGACAGGTAAGAAATACAAGTACTCTAAAGCATACTCTGCTGGCCACGGATCGTCTCATAAGATGCAATTCACCTAAGTCCCTATATCAACCGCGCAACTGCGCTCGTAAGGCCACTGAACACATCTGTGCTTGTATAATAAAATATACAACAAAGTGTAGTATGAGTACGAAAATAACGCATATCCAGTCTAACCTCGAAGAAGTAGTGACAAGAGGTCGACTCCGACACTTACTAGTGGTCCAATAATATGATAATATAAAATTTTAATAAAGCATGATATACAACAATAAGACTCGGAACAAGAAATAACTAAACAAGTCTTCACCATATTTAAGATCCTAAATCACTTCCTTTCGTTAAAACTTATGATCACACAAACAATGAATTTATACCAATAATAAAAGGGACTTCTAGTTCTACTATCACACACGAATTCCACCGATGACGTTCGGCCCGATCCAACATAAATGTAAACAGTGAACTGCCAAGGGTCGAACAGAGCAAACCATAGATGCATCTATTATCCCGCTCGCGAGTCATATATGCGACGCGGTCAAATATAAATTTAAGAAATTACCCCGCTGCAGATCATATATGCGATGCGGTCAAATATAAATTTAAGGAACTAACCCGCTCGCGGATCATACTTGCGACGCGGTCGCACATAGATTTCTTAAGTTATTATAGTATTCTTCCATTTTTTTTAAAATACAAAGTTCAAATGAAAACTTTTAAGATTCCAACTTTTCCTCAATTCCAACTCCTTTCAAAATATTTAATAAGCAAACTCAATCTCGCTCCCTCTCAAGGCAAACAATAAACATAAATCAATAACAATATCAAGAAGGCCAGATTCAAGCCTAAAACTATCCGGACATAGGCATTGCTAGTAGCTACGCACAAACTCTCGTCACCTCGTGCATACGTAGTCCCCATAAATAGAAGCACATAATAATTTAGTTCACCTATGGGTTAATTCATCCTTACAAGGTTAGAAATGAGACTTACCTCGCTCCGAAATTTCATAACCAGCTCCAATGTCGCTCTAACACCTCAATTTGATGCCCAACGCTCCAAAACTATCCAAATAATGTGCAAACCAATGAAAATATACTCTAATATGCGTAACAATTCAATTTACAACAGTTCCCAACTCCACTTGGAAAGTCGATAAAATCACCCTTGGGCCAACGTGCCCGGATTCCGAATATTTTTAAAAATAAACTTTATCCATAACCACACGAACCCAATATATAATTTATTTTCAATTCCATGCCCAAATTCGTATCAAAATTCAAAATACTAGGTCTTCTACCAAAAATCCCACAATTTATACTAATCTCCATGTTTAAAATACTATGTATTTGACTTATAATAAGTAGGGATCACTTACCTTGAGTTGCTTGATGAAAACATCCACTTGAAACTCTCCAAAATTGCCCAAACCAAATGAAAAATAAGTAAAAAATGGACCAAGTTCCTGTTTTAAAGAAACCTCACTGCCCCAACGACTTTCCGCACCTGCGGCTCCTTGGCCGCATCCGCGCTTCCGCTTCTGGGCTTCCTTTTCTGCATATGTGGCTCTTTTCGCTTTTATGGCGACTGGCATCGCACCTGCTCCATCGAAGGTGCGCAAACAATTCTGCTTCTGCAGTTTTTAGCAGCCTGACACCTTCCGCTTCTGTGATCCATCTCCCGCACCTGCGTCCCTCCTTATGCAGGTGCGGTTACACTAGGCGCCCAACTGCTTCAACTCTTCCTCAACTTCGAATTTTGATCCGTTAACCAGCCGAAATCCACCCGAAGCCCCATCCAGTCACACCAATCAGTCCTAAAATATAATACGGACCTGTTCGAGGACTGAAATTATATCAAACTACGCTAAAACTATGAAGTTGAATTCAAGCCTTATGAACTTTCGAACTTCAAACTTCATCATTCAATACCGAAACCTATCAAATCACGTCTGATTGGCCTCAAATTTTGCAAACAAGTCACATTTGATATTATGGACCTACTCTAATTTTCGGAATCAAAATCCGACCCCGATATCAAAAAGTCCGTTTCCAGTCAAACTTCTCAAAACCTTCAAATTCCTAACTTTCACCAAATGACCCCAAAATGACCTACGGACCTCCAAATCTACTTCCGGACGCGCCGCCAATACTAGAATCACTATACAGAGCTATCACCAGACATGAATCCCAAAAGGACATTGATAACATAAAATACACCTCTACCCCGCATTCATGAAATTCTTCCAAAATGCTAACTTCCACAATAGGCACCGACACGCTCCCGGGTCATCCAAAACTCGATCCCGCCATACGCCCTAATCCAAAATAATCATACGAACCCGACGAAACTTTCAAATCCCGATTCCAAGGTAGTTTACCCAAAAATCCAACTTTAATCAATTCTTCCAATTTAAGTCTTCCAAAAAGAGAATTTTCTTTCCACATTAACTCCGAACTTCCGAAATTCCAATTCCGACCACGCTTACAAGTCATAATACCCGAAGTGAAACTGCTCATAGCCTCAAACCTCCAAATGACGCGCTAGAGCTCAAAACGACTGATCGAGTCGTTACAAGTGCTTTCTATGTTGCCCCCTTAAAAACCTATTACTTAATAAGGAGCTAGCTAAAAGCAGGAACTCCGATTTATTTAAGTAAGGCCAACTATAAACAAGCACGGAAAAGCAAATCTCCCTGGTATCGGTAACAATTAATATATTTTTTTTAGAGAGGGGGCTCGTAATGGTCGATAGTATTCCTGCCATACCAGATCCAATTATTTAGAGCCTAGAAGCTTTGCTGGAAGCAAGCAAGATGAAGTCGATCCCTAGAAAGAGGAGCAACTAAGAAGAGAGTGGTATAAAAGAATAAAGGAATGTCTTCGATATGGCTCTTGTTCCCCGTAGGTTTCTAGCTAAATGAAAATAGAACATATCTTAAGACATAAATAAGGATAAAATCCCTACTATTAATTTTTCTTAAGGGCCATATAAAAGAGAAAAATGAGGGATAGTTTGAGATACAAGGTGTAATAGATTTGGTGTTTATTGAGTTATTTAATGCAAATAACTCTTCTTATTCTCGAGATTTTTTATAGCAAGAAAGAGACTATTGGTTAAATGTTGAGGGTAATTTAGTCATTTAGTTTTAAAAGAATATTTTTGTACACTAACTATATCTAGCATATTTATTTTTAAGATTACAAATTAGAGATTTGGGTTACTATACTCTTGATTAAATAAATGTCTCTGTCTATTCAATTCATATGCTTTGGGACATCCAAAATATTTAACAATGTGTTATTTTTATATATTCCTCAAGAATCTAAATTCACTAATTAATTCACATTCTAACTATGATGTGATAATTACCTCTATCTTTTCTTTTCTGTGAGAGGTCAGGCATCCCCCTTCCCCCTCCCCCTCCCCCTACCCCTTCCCCAATCAAAGTTATTACATAAACTAATTCACTAATTTATTTTTATGTCATTATAAAAATAAATGACGACATAATATTTTTCATCTTTTTGATTACTATTGAAATATTTTTTTTCAATCATCAGTAAATATATATTTCATCCATTAAAAAGGAATGATAGTACTATTTATTTTTAGTCCCGTTTTGAATAAAGACATTTTTAAATTTGAAAATATTTTATTTGAAATCCCCATGTTACTTTTATGGCAAACTCTTATAGAAATATAAATGGTTATTATTTATTTAGGACTATAAGTTTTAAAGTCTTATAATAGCACAAATATTATGGCATATTTAAAAACATAAGTTTTAGGGGTCGTTTGATAAGCGGAATAAGGTGAGATAACATGTGATACAAAATTTATATTATCTTTGGTTGACGGTATAAATTTATATCGTCAACCAAACATAGTATAAATTAAGTTCCAGACTTAATCATATATATCACATCTTATTCCACCTTATCTCATCAAACTTGGTATTATTTTATCCCACCTACTGTGTGGCATAAGTTAGTCTAGAAATTATAATCTCAAGACTATAATTCCAGAATAATATAGTCCATGTATCAAACGACCTTTAAATCTTATACCTACACCATATAAATTGATAGTATATGATGTTCGCCCCAAAATTAAGTAAAAATTAAATTTGTATGAGGTTTAAATGATACGTGGTTTAATTTAACACAAATAATAAAGAATAGTGAATAAATGAATTAAAGACGAAATAAAAGATCAAACCAATCGCGATGTTATGGAAAGTTTGATCTTAGATTGAACAACAACCTCAACTTCGGTTGGACCCTGGATTCGGACCCAATATGAACGAAGAACGATACAAGTGAGCAAAAATTATTAACAGTAGATTAGAGAACAAAAATAAACTTTTACTGTTTTGGAATGCGTATTATATCTCCAGACTAAAGATAAATTTCTCATTTATATAGTAGGAGAGTTACAGTCCTAGTACAAGTCTAAATAAGGTAAAAAAAATTCTCTTTTCTTGGTAATTGTTGATCTATAATCGACATCGAGCAAGATTCGTGCCTTGATATCCGATCGAGGGCGAGTACTGCGGCCACCTATCAATCGTTCATAACCATTCACCACGTCTCCCGAGGCAGAAGTCATACTCGGTCCGAGGTGTGTCGCTTTACCATGTACGATGCTGGAAATACCGTTCACTCTTTTGGGGTCTCGATATGAAAGGCCTTTGACCTTGACTGCAACCTCCCAGTTCTGCGCTTCCCCATCATTCTCTCATCAAGGCATCGGGGTAGAATTTACCCTAGATTTTACTCGTACATGGATAATCCCCTCGTTTTCTAGAGAGTAGATTTATTGAAATGACGGGAAACGATAAATGACCTCTGGTTCCTTCCTTCTTACATCGCGACCGAGTTGTTAGGTCAATGAAAGCGTCCCAGTAGTCGTATATTTCTTACTTCAGAGACGTGTCGGCCGCTGGTTGATCTTTCTTGAACAAGAAAGATTGCACATTGATTGTTCACCCCCTATAAAAATTCCTTCCCCTTTTTATTTCCCCACTTTTCGATTCAGAATTCTTGAATTTACCTTCAAATTTCCTATTTGACTTTGACTTCTTCAAATCTTCATACTTTGCTTCCTTGGATCTTCATATCTTGATAGATTCTCTTCAAATTCTCATAAATCTTTTTTGAATCTACAACCAAGACCTTCATATATTTATCCCACCTTCAAACCTTCGTAGATTTTTCTTTAGATCTTCATAAATTTTCCTAAAATATTCATATTCCTAGAACTTCGTTGGCTAAAACTTCCAAATATGTGCCTCAACAGCCTGCCCCTTCATCTTCTAACCTGGCCACAGATGCTGAGGTAGTCGTTCTCAAGATGGCCAGGAGCTTCCTTTGAAGAGCTTCATCCACGGGGGCTACTCTATCGAAATGACTTCCATGTCGAGAAAGCTTCTGTCCAGCAAGACCGAGGCGATAGAGCATAGAGGTACATATGCTCCGTCACTGAGAAGACACTACCTATAGCTTGGGTAGATTGTAATTGGAAAGCAAAAAGGTGGTCATCCCTAATCCCACCGAGGACATAACTATGCACGTGGAGGGGTATCTGAGAGTTCACACTTACCCCTTCACACTCATCCCCGTTGTCACGACCCGGAATTTCTACTGTCCAGACCGTGATGGCTAACATTTCACTTGCTAAGCAAGCAAACGTTAGAGGATTCTTAATACCAACTTTAGCCAACTTTGATAACAAGAACAATTAAGCCAAACAAAAACTAAAACTGCCTTGCGGAACAACATAAACCTATAACATCTTATACATTTAGGATCTGGAGTCACAACACACGAGCTACTATGATTTACTACAAACAAAGTCTGAAAGGAAATACATTGTCCTAAGAGGAAAGAAACGGTAAAATAACAAGACTAGGAAGAGACTCCAGGGTCTGCAGAGCCAACAGATCTACCTTGGTCTCATGACGATCAAGTCCAGCTGCTAACCTCATAATTTAGCTAGGGCCGATACCAAAATCTGCACAATAAGTGTAGAGTGTAGTATCAGTACAACGGACCCCATGTACTAGTAAGTGTCGACCTCAATAAGGTAGTGACGAGGCTATGACAAGACACCTATATAATAAACCCGTGCAATTTAATAGTATATGTACAAAATAATAACAAATAGGAGCTAGACAAGTAATATTGGGAGGGGGAGATGCTGAGGGGGATACAAGATAAGAGAATCACAACATAAATGATAATGAGAACAGTCAATATGCTTGGAACCAGTGAAAACGATTAAACACAATAGAGGAAAGTGCACGACATCACCTTTCGCTCTTTTACTCTCAACCTCACCATTTAAATCAACAGAAATGGTATGGCATCACCCTTCATGCATTAACTCTCATAACATTGCACGACATCACCCTTCATGCATTAACACTCACAATATGGCCCGGAAGAACCCTTCGTGCATTAACTCTCATAACATGGCATGACATTACCCTTCGTGCACTAACACTTACAATATGACACGACATCACCCTTCGTGCATTAACAACCACAATATGGCACGACATCACCCTTCGTGCGTTAGCACTCTCCCTTACCACATAACAATGAACAAGTAAAAACAGGGAGGTAGGATCAATACATATAAGCCTTACTTCAACAACAATTCCACAATACCAATATCAACTCGGAATCCATAATCAATTATCACCAAAGCTCATAAATATGATAAGAGATCAAATTAATAATTAACTAGTCTGAGCATGGATAATATAATCAAGGAAAGCAACAATTACAACAACAAGTACCACACACATGCTATAACCCGACAACAATGCATAAGTACTCGTCACCTCACATATACGTCGTAGCCAACATATAAACATGTAGCAAATAGACAAATAAGTCTTAATCCCTCAAGTCAAGGTTAACCACGATACTTACCACACTCTAAAGACCAAACGCAAAGCTCAATCACTGCTTTTCCTTTCAAACAAGCCTCTGAACCAATAGAATCTAGCAATTTACCAACCAAACAATATCAAATTAAGCCATAGGAACTACCCATGATTGTAAAGAATTCAATTTAGGTCATTATTGAAAAAGCCAATAAAAGTCAACACCCGGGCCCGCTTGGTCCAAACTCAAAATTCGGACCAAAACCCGAGTGCCTATTCACCCTCGAGCTCGGTTATGTAAATTGTTTTGGAATCCGGCCTCAATTTGAGGTCTAAATCACTATTTTTTAAAAATCCCTAATTCTACCAAAACTCCCCATTTTCCATCATGAAAATTCTAGATTTTAGGTTGAAATCTTAGGAAAAATAGTGAAAGATTGAAAGAAACTAGTTTAGAATCACTTAACAATGATTTGGGGAAGAAAAGTTCTTTGGAAAATCGCCTGTAGGGTTCTTGAGTTTGAAAATTTGAAGAATGAACAAAAAATCTATTCTAAGTCATATTTGATCAGTTACAGGTGTCGCATTTGCGAAATGGGGTTTGCAAATGCGAGCCCCGCAAATGCGAAGAATCTATCACAAATGCGAAGGTCTCCTCATCCATGATTTCTTCACAAATGCGAACCAGACCTTCCGCAATTGCGACCATATGATCACATTTGCAATCACTGCCTTCCCCGGACTCACTTCACAAATGCGAAGAATGTTTCGCAAATGCGAACTCTGTATGGCCCAGCTACTATTCGAAAATGCGAGGAGTAGCTCAGAAATGCAAAACCCTTAGAGGTCGCAAATGCGATGCCTGATCTCGCAAATGCGAGATAAGAGGCCTGCACCAGAATTGGAAATACCATCAATGTTCTAAGTCTAATTTTCACTAGCCCATTCGAAACTCACCCGAGCCCTCGGGGATCTAAATCAAAAGTGCACACAAGTCTAAAAACATCATACGAACTTACTCACATGATCAAATTGCCAAAATAATACCTATAACTACGAATTGAGCACCAAATCAAATGAAATTTTCAAAAAAACTTTAAATCTTCTATTTTCACAACCAAACATTTGAATCACGTCAAACCAACTCCGTTTCTCACCGAATTTCACAGGCAAGTCATAAATATGATATTATACCTATACTGGGTTTCAGAACATAAATACGGACCCGATATCCAAAAAGTCAACCACTGGTCAAATATTTTAAATTTATTAAGCCTGTAACTTTTAAATTTCTACAAAGTCTGAAAACTCGGGCTATTGACTTCCGAATTCGATTCCGGGCATAGGCCTAAGTCCCAAATCACGATACGGACCCTCCGGGGCCGTCAAAATATGAATCTGGGTCCCTTTGCTTAAAACTTTGACCAACGTCAATTAAAATTGATTTCAAAGCTAAAATTTCATATTTTTATCAGCTTTTAACATGAAAGCTTTTCGAAAATACGCTCGGACTATGCATGTAAATCGTAGAGGGTAAAAATGAGATTTTAAGTCTTCAAAGAGCAAAATTTGGTTCTAAAACATAAGATGACCTATCGGTTCATCATATTCTCCACCTCTAAAACAACCGTTCATACCCAAACGGACATAGAGAAGTACTTGGCTGGTGAAAAGGTGGGGATATATACTCCGCATGTCTGACATGGACTCCCAAGTAGCTGTATCGATGAGCTGACCGCTTCACTGAACTCGAACGAAAGGATAACTCTTCGATCTCAACTGACAAACCTATCGGGCTAGAATAGACATTGGCTCCTCCTCATAAGTTAAATCCTTGTCCAACTCAACAGAGCAGAAATCTAACACATGGGACGAATCGCCGTGATACTTCTGGAGCATGGACACATGGAATACTAGATGAAATACTGTTAAACTAGGTGGCAATGCGAGCTTGGAAACCACCTCACCCACTCTATGAAGAATATTAAAAGGTCTGATATATCTAGGGCTCAAATTGCCCTTCTTTATGAACCTCTTCACACCCTTCATGTGTGAAACCCGGTGCAACACTCGCTCTTCGACCATGAATGTGACATCACGAACTCTACGATCGGCATAACGTTTTTTCCTGGACTGAGTCGTGCGAAGTTGATCCTGAATAATCTTGACCTTATACAAGGCATGCTGTACCAAATATGTGCCCAACAACCAAGCCTCCCCCGGCTCAAACCATCCAACCGACGATTGACACCATCTACCATATAATGCCTCATAGGGAGGCATCTTGATGCTCGATTGATAGCTGTTATTGTAGGAAAATTCCACAAGTGGTAAGAGCTGATCTCAAGAACCTCCAAAGTCTATAACACAACCGCAGAACATGTCTTCCAATATCTGAATAGTGCAATCGGACTATCCGTTCATCTAAGGATAAAATGTTGTGCTCAACTCAACCTGCGTGCCCAACTCACGTTGTACTGCCCTCTGGAAATGCCAGGTGAACTGCGCACCTCGATCAGAAATGATAGACACGAGCATGCCGCTAAGACGAATGATCTCGCAAATATAAATCTCTGCCAACCGCTTTGAAAAATAGGTAACTGCCACATGAATGCAATGCGCTGACTTGGCCAGCCTGTCCACAATGACCTAAACTGCATCGAACTTCCTCTGAGTCAGTGGGAGTCCAACAACAAAATCCATAACTATACGCTCCCACTTCCACTCGGAAATCTCTATCATCTGAAGCAAAGCACCAAGTCTCCGATGCTTGTACTTTACTTGTTGACAATTAATACACCGAGCTATATATGTAACTATATCCTTCTTCCTTCTCCTCCATCAATGATGTTGCTGCAAGTCCTGATACATCTTGGCCGTGCCCGAATGAATAGAATACCAAAATCGTGGGCCTCCTCTAGAATCAACTCACAAAGTCCATCCATATTAGGCACAAAGATGACCCTGCATCCTCAAAACTCAATCATCTCCGACCGTAACCTGCTTGGTATAAAGCCACATTATGTCCGTAGGGACAAGCAAATAAGGGTCATCATAGTGCCGCTCCTTGGTGCGCTTAAACAATGAATACCAGGCGACTGTACAAGCTAGAACACGACTGAGCTCATAATTATCCAACCACACGAACTAATTAGCCAAGGCCTGAACATCTAATGCATGCGGTCTCTCACCGACTGGAATGTATGCAAGGCTACCCATACTCACTTACTTTCTACTCAAAGCATCAACTACTATGTTGGTAATTCCCAGGATATTACAAGATAGTTATATAATAGTCTTTCAATAGCTCCAACCACCTCCTCTATCTCAGATTGAACGCCTTTTGTTTGAACAAGTACTGCAAACTTCGATGATCCGTGAGTACCTTACATGATACGTCGTAAAGATAGTGCCTCCAAAAGTTCAATGCATGAACAATGGCTGCCAGCTCTTAGTCATAAACATTGTAATTCTTCTCGCGAACCTTCAGCTGCAGCAACGCATATACAATCACCCTGCCATCCTGCACGAATACCACACCAAGTCCAATACGAGATACATCACAGTATACCATATCAGTTTCTGAAAGCTTGCCTCACACTTGTCTGACCATCTGAATAGGGCACCCTTTTGGGTCAATCTGTTCAACGGGGCTGCTATAGATGAGAACCCCTCCACAAACCGACGGTAATAACCTGCCAATCCTAAGAAACTCCAGATCTCTATAGTTGAAGTGGGTCTAGGCCGGTTCTGAACTGCCTCAATCTTCTTAGCATCCACTTAAATACCCTCTACCGATACAACATGCCCCAAGAAAGCGACTGATCTCAACTAAAATTCACATTATGAAAACTTAGCATATAAGTGAATGTCTCTCAGAGTCTGAAGAACGATCCAAAGATGTTGCTTATGCTCCTCTCGATTGTGGGAATAGATCAAGATATCATCAATAAAACACAATCACAAAGGAATCCAGATAGGGCTTGAACACCAGGTTCATCAAATCCATAAATGTTGTTGGAGGAATTTGTCAACCCAAATGAAATTACCAGAAACTCATAATGCCCATAATGAGTCCAAAAAGGTATCTTAGGGATATCAGATGCCCTAGTCCTCAACTGATGGTATCCAGATCTCAAATCGATCTTTGAAAACACCTTGACACCCTAAAGCTGATCAAATAAATCATCAATCCTTGGAAATGGATACTTGTTCTTGATGGTAACTTTCTTCAATTGCCGATAATCTATGCACATCCTCTTCGATCCATCCTTCTTATTCACAAAAAACACGGGTGCACCCTAGGGCGAGACACTAGGTCTAATTAAGCCTTTATCAAGCAAATAGCAACTTCTCTTTCAATTCTTTCAACTCTGGCGGGGCCATACGATATGTCGGAATAGAAATGGGCTGAGTGCCAATATCCAAGTCAATATCTTTGTCAGGTGTCATCCCCGGTAGGTCTGCAAGAAACACCTCTGGGAACTCATGAACAACTGGTATTGAATACATGGAAAGAACCTCCACACTAAAATCGCGGACACAAGCCAAATAAGCTAGTCACCCCTTCTCGACAATATGACAAGCCTTCACATAAGAGATAATGATGATGGTAGAATGGTCAGGAGTCCCTCTCTACTCTAATCGAGGCAACCCCGATAAGGCTAAGGTCACCATTTTGGCATGACAATCCAATATAGCATGATAAGGTGACAACTAATCCATACACAAAATGAAATCAAAATCGACCATATCGAGAAGTAGGAGATCTGCACAAGTCTCAAAACTCCCAATGGTAATCACACACAAATGATAAACACAATCTACAACAATAGCATCACCCACGTTTGTGGACACATATATAGGAGCACTCAAAGAATCACGGGGCACAACCAAATATGAAGCAAAATAGGATGACATGTATGAATAAGCAGAACCCGGTAAAATATAACTGAGGCATACTGTAAACCAAAACCTTACCTGTTAACCGCGTTAGATGACTCAACCTCAAGCCTATCTAGAAAGGCATAGCATCGGGGCTGGGCCCCACCACTCTGAACTACATCTTGAGGACGGGCACTGGTTGGCTGACATCCATCTCTAGCGGCCTGAACTCCACCTCTAATGGCCTGGCCTCCACATCTAGTTGCCTGACCCCTAACCCTAGCTGGCTGAGCGAGCAAATGAAGCACCTGATGCCGGGACCATGACATGAGAACCCTGATGCTAAGAACTACATGATGCTTCAGGGAAAAATCTAGCAATGTGCCTCAGATCACCACAAGTATAACAAAACCTCGGTTGCTGTGACTGCTGACCCTGAAACTGATACTGTCGGCCTGAGTAACCACCCTAAAAACTCTAGAGCTGAGGTGCACTAATAGGAGCTGGTGGTGCACTTTAGGCTAGCTGGCCGAAATAATGCATATGAGGGCCACGACCACCTGAAACACTGTGGGATGAGTGGAGTGATGAATGAAACAATCTGAGAGGATGACCTCTACCAAAAGTACCCATACCTTCATATTAGGCACCACTGAATCACCCAGAATGACGAGGCCTCTTGTCAGACCCCTAACCTTCCCCATGCGCTAGAACCATCTCAACTCGCCTGGCGATATTCGTAGTCGTTTGAAAAGAAATCTCACTCCTAGTCTCCTTATCCATCTTTAATTTGATAGGCTAAGCAAGTTAGGTTGAGCAAGTCCCTCAATAAACCTCCTCACCCTCTCTCTCTCGATAGGAAATAGAAGAATAACATGACGAGCCAGATCCACAAATCGGGTCTCGTACTAGGTGACAGACATAGTACCCCACTGAAGACGCTCGAATTGCCTCCGATATTCCTCTCTCAGTGTGACAGGAAGGAACTTCTCAAGAAATACATGAGATAATTGTTCCTAAGTGAGAGCAGGCGACCCAGGTGGTATGGTTGATACAAAATCCTTTCACCATCTCTTGGTGGAACCCATCATCCTGAAGGACTAGGGTGGCGATGAACTCCTTCGAGACTTGAGCTGGTCTAACTGGCATAGTCTGGGATGGAACTTCCTTATCAAACTCCACCCGAGGCTCTATTACTGAGCTACTACTCGAGCTCTAGCTGAGCTCTGCCCCTGCATTGGCCTCTAGCACGACCTCGTCCTCGACCTCTACCCCTCGTAGGAGCTGCCACTAGGGCTCTAGCTATTGCTCAACTAAAGATGTGGTACGTATTCTCGCCATCTACAAAGAACAAGAGTAGAAGAGTTCAATTAACAATGAGAGAATAAAATTGCAAGATAGAGAAGAATAGACGTGAAATTTGTTCCTAAACTCCATAGCCTCTAGAAGATAAGTACAAACGTCTCCATACCGAACCTCCAGACTCGACTAAGCCTACTCGTGAATTGTGAGAGTTAGGGAACCTAGTGCTCTAATACTAACTTGTAACAACACGGAATTCCCACTGTCGGGACCATGATGGCACCTAACATTTTACTTGCTAGGAAAGCCAACATTAGAGGATTCTTAATATCAACTTTAGCCAATATCGATAACAAGAACAATTAAGCTAAACAGAAACTAAAACTGCCTTGAGGAACAACATAAACCCATAACATCTGATACATTTAGGATCTAGTGTCACAACTCATGAGCTACTATGATCTACTACAAAAAGAGTCTAAAAGGAAATACACTGTTCTGAGCGGAAAGAAACGGTAAAATATCAAGACTAGGAAGAGAGTCTAGGGTCTGCGGATGCTAGCAGATATACCTTGGTCTCCTGACGATCAAGTCCAGCTGCTAACCTCACTATCAGCTTGGGCCGGTACCAAAATCTGCATAATAAGTGCAGAGTGTAGTATCAGTAAAAACGGCCCCATGTACTGGTAAGTATTGAGCCTAATCTCGATGAGGTAGTGACGAGGCTATGACAAGACACCTACATAATAAACCTGTGCAATTTTGACAGTATATATACAAAATAACAACAAATAGGAGCTAGACCAGTAATATCGGGAGGGCAAAATGCTGAGGCGGATACGAGATAAGAGAATCGCAACAGAAATGATAATCAGAATAGTTAATATGCCTTGAACCAGTGAGAATGATTAAACACAATAGAGGAGTGCACTGTATCATATTTCGTGCTTTTACTCTCAGCCCCACCATATAAATTAACATAAATGACACGACATCACCTTTCACAATATGGCACGACATCACCCTTCGTGCATTAACTCTCATAACATGGCATGGCATCACCCTTCATGCATTGATACTCACAATATGGCAGGATATCACCATTCGTGTATTAACACTCACAATATGGTACGACATCACGCTTCATGCATTGACACTCTCCCTTACCATATAATAATGAACAAGTAAAAACAGGGAGGTAGGATCAATATGTATAAGCCTTACTTCAACAACGGTTCCACAATACCAATCTCAACTTGGAATCCATAATCAATTACCACCAAAGCTCATAGCATGATAAGAATGATCAATTTAAGAATTAACTAATCTAAGCATAGATAATATGATCAAATAAAGAAACTATTACAAGAACAAGTCCCACACGTATGTTATTACCCGACAACAATGCATAAGTTCGCGTCACCTCACATATACATTGTACCCAACATCTAAACACGTAGCAAACAGACAAATAAGTCCCAATCCCTCAGGTCAAGGTTAACCATGACACTTACCTCGCTCCAAAGACCAAACTGAAATCTCAATCACCATTTTGCCTTTCAAACAAGCCTCCAAATCAACAGCATCTACCAATTTACTAAAAAAACAATTAAAATTAACCCTCAACAACTACACATGATTGTAAAGAATTCAATTCAGTTCATTATTGATAAAGTTAACAAAAGTCAACACCCGAGCCCGCTTGGTCTAAACCCGAAATTTGGACCAAAATCCGAGTGCCCATTCACCCTCAAGCCCGGTTATGTAATTTATTTTGGAGTCAGACCTACTAAATCCATATTTTTCAAAAATCCATAATTCTACCAAAAAACCAACAATTTCCACCATAAAAACTTAAGATTTTAGGTTGAAATCTTGGGAAAAGTAGTGAAAGATTAAAAGAAACTAGTTTAGAATCACTTACCAATGGTTTGGGAAAGAAAAGTGCATTGAAAAATCGCTTGTAGGGTTCTTGAGTCTGAAAATAAAAAGAATGAACCAAAAAATCCCATCTAAGTCATATTTGATCAGTTGTAGGTGTCGCATTTGCGAATTGGAGTTCGCAAATTCAAGCCCCACAAATGTGAAGAACCTATGGCAAATGCAAAGGTCTCCTCATCCCTGCTTTCTTCGCAAATACGAACTTGACCTTCCGCATTTGCGATCACTGCCTACTCACTTCGCAAAATGCGAAGAATGTTTCGCCAATGCGAACTCTATGTGGACCAGCTACTCTTTGCAAATACGAGGAGTAGCTCGCAAATGCAAAACCCTCAGAGGTCGCAAATGCGATGCCTGATCTCACAAATGCGAGATCATAGGCTTGCACCAGAACTGGAAATACTAACAATGGTCTAAGTCAAATTTTCACTCCATAGACGATTCGAAACTCACCCGATCCCTTGGAGCTCTAAATCAAAAGTGTACACCAGTCTAATAACATCATACAAACTTGCTCGCGCGATTAAATTGCCAAATAACACCTAGAACTAAGAATTGAGCACCAAATCAAATGAAATTTTCAAGAAAACTTTGAAATTTCTATTTTCACAACGGGACGTCCGAGTCACGTCAAACTAGCTCCGTCTCTCACAAAATTTTACAGGCAAGTCATAAATATGGTACTGGACCTATACCGAGTTTTGGAACCAAAATACGAATCCGATATCTAAAAAGTCACCCATTGGTCAAACATTTCAAATTCATTAAGTCTTTAACTTTTAAATTTCTACAAAGTCCGATAACTCGACATATGGACTTTCAAATTCGATTCCGGGCATATGCCGAAGTCGCAATTCATGATACGGACCCTCCAAGACCGTCAAATCATGAATTCGGGTCCATTTGCTCAAAATCTTGACTGAAGTCAACTCAAATGGATTTCAAAGCTAAAATTTCATATTTTTATCAATTTTTAACATGAAAGCTTTCCAAAAATACGCTCGGATTGCACACATAAATCGAGGAGTGTAATAATGATATTTTTAAGGCTTCAAAGAGTAGAATTAGGTTTTGAAATAGAAGATGACCTATTGGTTCATTATGCCCGTGGACCCCGTAATCCTCAAATTTTGCAAATGGTACGGGGTCTGCCTCGGGTAGATCCATCCATCTTCTTGGAGGATCGTGATCCTTCTTTGACATTTTGTAAACAACACTGAAGCGCATTGGTTCTCTCTCGACTATTTGCTTTGCCTATATAGTCCACGAATCTTCCTAGGGGTTCCGATCAAGCTCGTTCATTGAGAAAGTAAGGCTCTATTCTCGAGCATTGACGAGGACTGAAATCAAGGTCGGCAGGGGAAGTTCGTTCAGGTAAAGACCGAAGACTTCATTCCCTCCGAATTTTTATTAATCCCCGAAAAGTGGAACGCGTCCCGTAAGTATTTCTCTTATTGAACATTTGTTATTCCTTTTCTAACTGCCCATGTTCATTATTATGCAGCAGTTTCCCGGGTTCCTAATGTAGTCCCCCGTTTTAAGGAGTCGATAGAGAGAATTTGCAAAAGATGCCCTATTTCGAGTGCACGTGGCACAATCTCTCAAAGGTCAAGTAGGAGGCCCGTTCTCACGGTAAGACTCCCTCGCATTTGATTACCTTCATACTCTTTGCTTATACATATCTAAGTCTTCTTTCTTCTTACAGGTTTTCCCAAGAGCATCGAGCTTAGTCCATTGGGTGACGACGAGGATCCATCCTCACTTGTTGAACCTTCTACTTCGGGATAGCCTGAGGCTATCGTAGAGGAGAAAAGTAAGAAGAAAAAGAATCCCTCTATCTCCTAAAACACCAAGGTAAAGAAGAAGAAGAAAGTGACCATCTAGGTCCAAAAAATAAAAAAGACTACGAGGTTTAGAGGTACCAAACTCTGATTTTATTTATCGGCTCAGGGACTATCCCAATGATGATGACCTTGAGTTCATTGCTCATGGGTAGACCCTTAATGATGGGGAAAGGCAACAGTTGTAAAATTGACCACGAGGTCAATCCTCCTTTAGCTCGGGAACTATTTTGGGAGACGGAGGTCGTGGCCTCTCGAGAAGCCGCTCCTATCCCAAATGAGGTAGCCGATGTTATTGACATCATAGAGATACTGTCCTATACTGAGTCCATGCTCGAGGATGCCCAGGCGAGTAAGGAGAAATCAACGAGACGACATAGGGCCCAAATGATGCCCTTAACACGTTCTTCGATGGCATGGGCATGGATACATTTGAGGACTTTTCAGGGATTGGCCACATGGAGGTCCCCAAAAAAGATGTGCTATCGAGGGCGGGCGAGCCGAGCCGAGCTTGAGTCCGAAACTAGTGAAGCAGTTCCCTACCCCAAGTGTTGACCCCGACAAAAACTAGTGACATTCAGGTCTTGTCCGCTCTAGTGGTATAGCCAACTATCTTTGTTGCCTGGTGAGAGAGGAGGACTAGGAAAAGATGGACAAAGTGGACATGTCAAGCCTCTTCAATGAGGCACAACATGCGCTAAACTAGGGTCTATCCTTTGTACCCCTTTGAGAGCCTTGCTTAGTTTTAGGCATGTTCTAATGACTTCATTATTTTTCAAGCTTCAAAGCTTCATTATAAAAGCTTCCTTCAATCCAGCTTGGAGATCGGCCAACCCGAGTTTGAGCTCAAAGAGCAAATCCGAAAGAAGGACATGTACATGACTCTGAGTAAACAACAAGATGAGACCCTCAAGGACCTCCTGATTCTCCGACCGAGCTGGAAAATGCCTAGAAGGAGGCATTGACCTTGAAGTAGGAGCATGCCAACCTAGTAAAAAAGGTAAGGATCTTTGAGGCTAAACACGAGAAGCTACACGTGGTGGAAAATGATGCAACTTCACAGGTCCAAGAGAAGATAGACTTGATCGACCAACTTCGGGCCAAGATGGATAAGGTCAAGGCCGAAAATGAGGCGTGGAAGGGCAAGATGAACCTTTTGGCTTCGAAAAAAGAAGTTGGCATCAGCCAAGGACCAACTATAGGTTGTAAAGGACAAGGCCGGCAAGTGGTCTCGGTTGAATGATAAACTTAGGGCACGAGGTTTTGACTTGTCAGCCAAGATCAAAGAAGCCAAGAGGCTTGAGGCTGAGGCAAAGAAACTCTACGAGCCAGAGGGTCCAAAAGGATCCGTGGTTCCGACAGTACTGGTGATGATTCGAGCCTTGGCGAAGACCAGGCGTAAATGCGTTAGTTATTTTTTTTTAATTTTACCTTGTATATTTTCTTTTTTGTTTATTTTGAGGTCTTTTTGTCGTGCCTTTGTAAATGTTTTTTGAAGTATATAAAATTTTCCCATTTCAGAAATACCGTACCTTTACTTTTCAGCATCTATTTGCAATTTTTTTATTTGTGTATTGCCTTTAACGTCTTAGCATAAAATCAGATGTTATCTAGAGCACCTATTTTTTGGAGGTCTGAATGAGGCCCGATTTCGATGGAAGCTTTGGGTTACTCGTGGCTTCAAGATTTTGATAAAATTGTAGGATTTTCATATGCTTAAGTATCTCAAATGATGTTTTTGCTGAGGGTAACCCCTTAATAAGTTTCAATTTTACATAAGGGCCTTACTTTCTAAGTAGGGACTTCAGAAGTCTCTAAGACGTATCTAAGGTGGCCATAACCTTTGATATTCGGGTAGTGTATAATAGGATTGGTGCCTCTGGGATTCGGTAGCCATGTTGTCCAAATTTTTATCGATCGACATTTCTCGAGTAGAGATAACCCTATGGCTTTACCATTTGACTCTTCAATGGAATACTAGAACCTGAGGCTTGGTTCCCCACTTTGGATGGTATTTCGGCTTCGGTTCCGTAGACCAAAGAAAATAAGGTGGCCCATGTTCTCGATTTTGAAGTCGTACGGTAGGCAAGATTTCCTTCCTTTTTCCTTTTGAACTGGTTAACCTCTTTCTCAAGTTTTGGAGTATAGTTCTGTTCGTTGATTCCACCTGCCCATTCCCACTAGGGCGATTAGGAGTTGATAGTATCTTCTTGATCTTGTGATCTTCGAAAAACTTACTTACCTTGCTGCTGACAAATTGCTTCTCTTTGTCACAAATGATCTCGGCTGATATCCCAAATCGGCATATTATGTGATCTCGGATGAAGTCAATGACTTTTTTCCCGAACTTTCTCGAACGCCTAAGCCTCGACCCATTTGAAAAAATAATCGGTCATGAATAGTGTAAATTGAACCTAACCAAGTGCCCATGGTAGGGGACCGATGATATTCATTCACCACTTTATAAACATCCATGGAGATAAGACCAAGTAGAGCATCTCTCTCGGTTGATAGATCATCAAGGAATGTCTTTGGAATTCATTGCATTTACGTACAAAAACTTTTGCATCCTTCTCCATTTATTTCCTGTAGTAGCCGAATTTGATTAGCGTTGGAAGAAATGATTCTGCCCCCGAATGGTTCCCACAAGTGCCCTCGTGAAATTCCCTTATGGCATATTGAGTCTCCCCCAACCCTAAGCATCCGATGAGTGGACTGAAAAGGGATCTCCTGAACAATAACCTTTCGACCATGAGAAATGTGGCAGCCTTGGTGCGCAGGGCTCTTAATTCCTTGGGATCCAAAGGTAATTTTCATGTCTTCAGGTAGTCTATGTATTTGTTTCTCCAATCCCAAGTAAAACTTATCAAGTTTACCTCGGCGTTACATTCTTCCAACACTGGTTCATCAATTGTACTACCACCCCTAGCTAAATTCATCGGAGTCAACAGACAACCCAAGTTGGCCAGTGCATCAGCCTCATTGTTTTGATCTCACCAGAGTCCATTTCTTGAATTGGTGGAGGGTCACCTGCAATTTGTCCGAGTACCTCCGCATTTGTTCTTCTTTTACTTTGAACGTCTCGTTGACTTAATCTATGACGAGGAGGGAGTCTCATTTTTCTTCAATCTCTTCTGCCCCAAGGCTCTTAGCTAATTCTAGACCTACAATTATGTCCTCATATTTGGCTTCATTGTTAGTCAAAGTTAATATTCAAATAGACTGCCTGATCACGCTTCTCATAGGTGGTTTCAAAATGATACCGAGATCGTACCCTTTCGAGTTGGAGGCACTATCCGTGAATGAGTTCCAGATTCCCTAACTAGCCCTAGAGGCGAGCAATAATTCTTTTTTAACTTTGAGTATCAAGGTCGGCACAAAGTCGGCCATGAAGTCTACTAAAATATGAGATTTTATGGCAGTTCGGGGTCGGTACTCGATGTCATACTTGATAATATCTACGTCCTATTTGGCCTACTATCCCGAGAGCTCAGGCTTATGTATGATACTCCTCAGCGGGTAAGAGGTTATGATATATATATGGTGGCATTGAAAGTACGGATTTAGCTTCCTAGAAGCACTTAGCAAAGCGAGTGCTAACTTTTCAAGGTAAGGATACCTTGATTCAGCATTGCGTAGAGTTCTACTGACATTTTAAATAGAAAAGTACGTACCTTATTCCTCTTGAAGTAAGACACGACTTACCGCCACCTCGCTAACCGCCAAATAGAGGTACAACTGTTCGTCTACCTTCGGAGTGTGCAATAGAGGGGGTCTCGAAGGTACCGTCTGAGTTCCTCCTAAGCTTGTTGGCATACCGGCATCCAGGAAAAGTGATTATTCTTCTTTAATAGTGAGAATGATCGATGGTTCTTGTCCGAGGCCCTCGAGATGAACCGACCTAATATGACTATATGCCCAATCAGTCTTTGAACTGCTTTAATGTTATCCACTATGGTGATGTCTTCTATGGCCCTTATTTTGTCGAGGTTGATCTCTATCCCTCAATAGGACACCATGAATCGAGGAATTTTCCTAAACCGACTCCAAATGCACACTTCTCCAGGTTTAGCTTCATGTTTTATTTCCTTAGTATGTTGAAGTTTTCCTACAAATGTTTCAAATGGTCATCTACTCGCAGGGACTTGGCCAACTTATCGTCAATATAAGCTTCCATTGATTTTCCAATTTGTTCTTTGAACATCCGATTTACTAGGCATTGGTAGGTCACACTGGCGTTCTTTAATCCAAATGGCATTTCGTTATAGTAGTAGGTGCCGAATTTGGTTATGAAAGAAGTTTTTTCTTGGTCTCACATGTCCATCCAAATTTTGTTATACCCAGCATAGGCATAGAGAAAACTGAGTATCTCATGCACGGACATTGCATCAATTGTTCGATTGATGTTAGGAAAAAGGAAAGAATCCTTAGGGCATGCTTTGTTTAGGTCTTTATAATCCATACACATCCTTAGTTTATTTCCATTTCTAGGTACCACCACTACGCTAGCTAACCAATCCAGGTATTTAACTTCCCGAATGGATCCTATTTTTAGAAGTTTGGATACCTCATTCTTGATGAACACATGTTTGACCTTGGATTGCAGTCTCCTCTTCTGCTTAACCAGATGGAACTTTGCGTCCAAACTCAGCTTGTGAGTGGTTAAACTCTGGTGGGATCCCTGTCATGTCAAGATGGGTCCAAGTGAAACAATTGGTGTTAGCTTTAAGAAATTTAGTAAGTTTTTTCTTGAGCTCGGGGGTTAATCTCGTGCCCAGTTATACCTTTTGATCCGGTAGATGCTCTATTAATATGACTTTCTCCAACTCTTCAACCGTTGATTTGGTGGCGTCGCTGTCATTAAGAGCTATGAATAATCTTGGAATGCCATAATCGTCCTCCTTGTCTGCTCCTTATTCTTCATGTTTCTTTGGCTAGTCTAGGCTGGTATTAGTGATTGATATTTAATCTTTTCCTTTTTGGTCAGCTCTGTGCTCCTTGATGTCAAAATTATAGATACCAGGATTACCTCGTCAATGGAAAACATCTGCCCTATGGCCGACTGTTCTTCGTAGAGCATTCTAATTCCCCCGGTGTAGGAAACTTCAACGCCTGGTGCAAGGACGACTGTTCTTGTATTGTCTCGGCGGTGTTTACTTGCAAGGTTATCTCTCCTTTTATGGTATCATGTGCCATGTTAAATCCGTTCAATACCTGGACTACCGGTATGATTTGGTGCTACAACCCCAGTTGCTTTACGACCATTGATCTGATGATGTTGGTCGAGCTACCTGGATCAATCAACACAAGTTTGACTCAAGATTTATTAATAAATTCAGCTATTACCAGTGCATCATTATGAGGCTGTATGATGACCTCGGCATCTTCGTCACTGAATAAAATGGCTCCTTCCAAAATGTAATCTTGGGTATGGTTTTCCCTTGTGATAGATACTTTGGTGCGTTTCACCATTGGTACTTGGGGGATATCGACCCCTTCGATGATCATATTGATCACGTGCTGAGTCTCCTCTTATTCAACATGTTTGTTGGGGTCCCTGCTCCTGAAGTGGTTTTTCGCTCGCTCAATTAGGAATTCTCGGAGGTGCCCATTGTTGAATAACCATACAGCTTCTTCTCTCAACTGTTAACAATCCTTGATCCTGTGACCATGAGTGTTATGATACTTACTCATCAAATTGGGATCCTTCTGGGTAGGGTCGGACTGTAATGGTTGGGGCGCTTGGTCTCTTTGATGCGCCCTATGGCTGACACGATGTTGGAAATATCCACGTTGAAATTATACTCTGATAACCTCGGTGCTTCCCTACTCCGAAGTAGCCTGTCGAACCTATTTTTGCTAATCAGTGCTCGACCACCGGGTCCTCGATTGCTCATTTTCTCATTTCTCGTGGGTTAATACTAGGATCTATTTCCCCTTCGGTCCGCGTTATATGGTTGATACAGATATCAGACCGGTCTTGGCTCTTGATCAATGGATTTATTAGATATATCATTGGATCTGATGGGGTAAACTGACCCAGAAGGGGCCCCAAGTTGATCGCCCTCGCCCATGATCTCTGATTGGTAATTGTTGTGAACGTCAGCCTAGGTTACCACCCGGTGCTTCACCAAATTTCATTTTAACTGCAACACCCGGTGAAAATCCATGTGTATGGCGTATAGGTAAGGTGACGAGTACCTATGCACTGCCAATTTATCTATTTTTTTACTGTTCCCTTCCCGTTCTTAATATATTGTTCGTTGCCTTAACTGCTACATGTTTTATTGATATTTCCATGTTTAGTTGCTACTTGTCAGATATTGTTTTCGTTGTTAGATGTATTGGATAGTACGTGGTTTCACTGTTTCATATTATTGTTTACGCTGGCTATCAGTGTTTATTAGTACTTGGATTGGTTTTGTTGAGCAACATAATTCGAGTGAAGTTTCATAATTTTTTCGTTTTCCATTTGTTTTAGTTGATGTTAAATACCACGAGGAGTTTTGAGCCAATTTGTGAAATTTTTGTTCTTATTGTGTGATTGGTGCTTATATGGTGGGATCAGATTGCATGCCACAATAGGAGGAATAAAGGTTGATATATTGAGGAGGAATAAGAGTGAAATGCTATTATCTAGTGGGATCGGGTTACACGCCGCAACAAGAGTAATAAGGGTGGTATACTGAGGAAAAATAAGGGTGAATTATTATTATAGGGTGGAATCGGGTTGCACGCCACAACAAGTGGAATAAGGGTGGATTGATACGGAGTAATAAGGGTGAATGTTCATATTGTTATTGATTATATGGTTAGATCGGGATACGCGCCGCATCAGTTTATTATTTGTGTATCCCTTCTTCTGCTATGAATTTATTCTGTAGTTTTGTACCTCACCCCGCCATAGCCTCGTCACTACCCCGTCGAGGTTAGGCTCGCCACTTACCAGTATATGAGATCGGTTGTACTGATATTGCACTATGCACTTTTTGTGCAGATTTTGGCGTTGGTAGTGTTTGATTGAGAGATTGGCTGCAAGGCCACAGTTGGAGACCCAAGGTTGTCCTATTGGCGTCGGCAGGCCCTGGCCCCCTTCTACTTTTCTACATTTTTGTTTTGCCTCGTTTCAAACAGATGTAATTTTTTTCTGACCAATATTTTTAGTAATTCATAGTATGTTCGTGAATTATGACACCGGACTCTGGGTAGTAGTAATAGCTATGGTATTGTGAAAAGACAAAAGGTTATTTACGTATTTCTGCATTTATTTCTACTTGATTTAATTTGTTAAATTTTAATCTAGGAAATGTAAAGGAAGAAGGTTAATGGAACTCCAACGTTTGCTTGCCTAGCGAGTGATATGTTAGGCACTATCACGGTCCCGATGGTGGGAAATACTGTTCGTGACACAATCACCCAGACCTTTCTAATACTGAAAACCTATATGCAAAATTTCTTCAGTTGCTTACTGTTACAACCCATATTCATGTACGTCAATACATGCCATAAGGTAGTCAACGTAAATCCACGAAGACATTATGTTTAAGATGATAAGAAGTTAATCTTATTGGTCTTTAATTATACAAAGGTGTATAAGGGTGGTTAACAAGTATTAGAAGTTAAACGAATCAAGGATGTTGTCAGCCGTATTTTTGGGTAAACCTAGAGGTGCTTATTGCACTCAATAGGTCATATTTTAAGGTATTTGAATCATATAATATCCATATCATAAGTCTTGAAGGCAAACGATTTATGAAACAAAGGTCGACAAAAGTTGTCGCAACTTAGGTTCATAATTTTACTTAAACATTAGGTCAAATGTTACCAAGCTTTTATCCCAATTAACAAGTAATTACAGGGTGATCTACCCACCAAATTAAAGATCTACGAGTCTAGTTTCTAACGCATTAAACCGTTTGTCGATACAACATTGGAGTAGAGAGATATAGGCATTTTTGCAAGACTGCACAAGCTGCTAGGTGACAAGTAGGTGTGTCGCCTACTTGGTAAAATGATAGCCCAAAAATAGGAAATTTCGGGTCGGACAAAGAGCCCATTTAAAGGATTATCTCCTGAAATATAAACCTTATTATATATCACAAATAACCAGACCTAAACCCCTGCAAACTTCCTCCCAAAAATTATCCACAAACACTAATCGATTTTCCCTCTCTTTCAAGTTCTAATTGGAAGTAAAACCTAGAGTTTGAAGAACCAAGGAAAGGGATGAGTTATCCAACAAGGTAAGTTTACTGCTCTCTTTCATAAATTTTTTTTGCTGTGAATTCATGGTAATTCGTTCTATACATGTAATAACTCACAGGATGGTGATCGAAAGCCGTGAGTTCGAGTTATTCACTTGTAGCGAACTATTTTGTAGACTATTTTGTGATGTTGTTGGGCTACGTGTTTTACTACTGTTTTGTGGAGTTTTTGAGGATTAAGGGTGTGGAGAAAATCCATATAGACTTAGGGTTGTGGGCTGGTAGTTCTTCGTAACATTTCCGGGTCGTTTTACACGACTACGGTGGCCGTCGTATGTATAAAGTGATTAGGTTGTGCGTGGACTGTTTTGGGAGGCTCAATATGATTGTTATTGATGTTGTTTGGGCTTTTTGGTGATTTTTTGGAATTGTTTGAAGTCATATATATAGGGGAGGTGTTGTCCGTTTAGTCGTAAAATAGGTTGTGGTCGATACATAATAGTTATGACGCTTGAATGATAACGATAGTATCGTTTCTCTTATTGAAGACTAGTGAGTCGTGACAATTGCATAGCTTGAGATTGGGGTAGTATATACAAGGTATGTGAGGCTATCCTTTTCCTTCTTTTTCACGACTCCGATTGTACATAATGTAATGAACGAGCTTCCAAAGATACTCTACTCTTAGAAGCTAGCAGTACTTACATTGTTTCCCCTCTTATGGAACGATTGATGTTGATGTCTCTTATCTTTTTCTAATGTTATCAATGTTGTTGGTACTTCCTGATTCTTTTAAGGTTCATGGTGAAGAGTTAGTCCTAATAACGTGTACAGAGGATACCGACCTTACGTCACTCCGAAAGGTTTAGAACGTGATTCCATGAGTTGGGCATGCATTATATATATATATATATATATATATATATATATATATATATATATATATATATATGTATGTCTACCAAGCCACGCTATAGTCGGCCGGGTATGGCACCTATTGTGCAACCATTGATCAGTTGGGTCATACCGAGCTCCACGTGGCCGGGTATGATATGATGATGATGATGCCCACAAAGGCGTATGTTTTAAAAGTTTGTGTATATATAGATATGTATCATGCATTTCATATCAGTAGCCCTCAGAGGTATGCAGATGTTACAAGTTGTATATTCTCTATCCCTACTTACATTACTGTTCGTACTTATGGTTCCCTGCATTATATATTCAGTACTTTATTCGTACTGACATCCTTTTATTTGTGGATGCTGCATGTCGTGCTGCAGGTCCTCAAAGACTGGCAGGTGCAGCTCTCCCACCACCATAGGCTGTCCAGTTCAACGTCTATATAGATTACCGGTCTCAGTTCAACGGACCTGCCGTGGTCTTGGTATGCATTTTTGTTATAGACATTATGGGTATGTCGTGGTCTTGTTTCGGCTATGTTGCGGCACTTATGTTCCTTTAGAGGCTCATAGACAGGTGTCGACTCATGTATATTTTGGTATGCCTTGTTGGCTGAATTTTTGTTGTGTAGTCTTTCAATGAAGCGTGGTAGCTCGTAGCTTATATATAGTTTCTTGATTGTCTTGTCATCCCATGTTATGTATGTTCATGCCATCGTATTTTATTGTTGGTTGTCCATGATCCATGTCTACCATTATTATTGATCTTGTCAACCCTAAAATATAATAAAGAAGGTTAGATAAAATATACGTTGGTGCTCGGCAAGTATGGCTGGGTGCTAGTTATGGCCCTCCAGTTTGGGTCGTGACAAACTTGGTATCAGGGAAAGTCTTTCCTAGGGATTGTCTATGAGCCGTGTCTATTAGAGTCTTGATTATGGATATGTAGCACGCCACATTTATAATTAGGAGGCTACATGACATCTAGGGTTGTTACTTTCTTCTTGAATCAAGATCGTGCGTAGAGCTGAGTCGTAAGTGTTCGCCTCTAATATTCAATTTGTTTTCTTTTAGCAATGCCTTCAACTAGGAAGCAAACAATTAGACAGTTTGATACAGCTGCAGGAGAGGGTACCAGTCAGGTGTCCCAAGCGAGAGCAGGCCAAAGTGAGGCTCAGAGTGAGATGTCGTCTCATACCTTATCTACTCCATCTCCTACAGAGGAAATTAAGAGGCACCCAGCACCACCTGTTCTACCGTCTGGCACTACAGAGAAGGATATGCGGAATGCGGTGCAGTTGTTGACTAGCTTGGTAGCTACTCAGACTCAGAGGCAGAATACCGGTGTTGTTGATAAACCCGTTAGTACGAGAGTTCGTGATTTTATTAATCTAGAACCTCTAGTGTTTACCGGATCATACCCCAAGGAGGAACCGCAGACTTTTATTGATCAGGTTTATCATACACTGTGGGTAATGCATGCTAGTGATATAGAGGTAGTAGAGTTGGCTTCGTATTGGCTACGGGATTTAGTTGTTCTCTGGTATGATAGTTGGGAGAGATCCACGGGTCCGAACGCTCCTCCAGCTGTGTGGAAGTATTTTTCTGAGGCCTTTCTTCATCACTACTTGCTAGTTGAGATACGACGAGCTAGAGCTGATAAGTTCTTGAACCTTAGACAAGGTAATATGAGTGTGCGAGAGTACAATATGTAGTTTGATTCTTTAGCAAGGTATGCTCCCCATATGGTGGCCGATATGAGTGATAGGGTGCATCTGTTCGTGAACGGGTTGGGACCACATCTGATGAATGAGTGCACGATAGCCTTCTTGGTGGAAGGTATGGATATTTCTCGTATTCAGGCTTATGCCCAGAACCTAGAGGATCGTAAGCTCCAACAGAGGGAATAGAGGGAGCAGGATAGGGGACAACATAAGAGGGCGAGATTTACAAGGTATTTTGATGACTTCAGAGGCAGCGTTAGGCCCAAGTCTTCGAGGAGTTCGGCGGCTCCTGTAGCTAGTGCTCCTCTACAGTTTTAGAGGCCTCGATATGATCGATTTACCTATTCTGGTCTAGGTCAGATTTCACGGGCATCAGGCTCGCAACATCATAGGGATACTAGTCAGACAAAACCCCCAACACCACGTTGTGATCAGTGTGGCAAGGCCCACTTTGGACTGTGTTGTCGAGGTTCTGATACGTGCTATTCTTGCGGACAGCCTGGCCATATGATGCGGGATTGTCCTAACAGAGGACATGGTAGTATGGCTCAGCCGACTGGATCTATGTCTGGTTCTTCCTCATCAGTTCGACCTCTAGCATAGGGTTTTTAGCAATCGACAGGTCGTGTTTGAGGTAAAGGTGTAGCGTCGAGTTTGAGTGGTGCTCAAAATTGAACCTATTCTCTAGTAGGTCGATAGGATCTTGAGTCGTCTCCAGATGTTGTTACAGGTATATTGTCTGTGTTTTCTTATGATGTATATGTGCTGATTGATCCGGGATCTACATTATCATATGTTACACCCTTTGTTGCTAATAAGTTTGGCGTTGAACCTGAATTCATAAGTAAACACCTTGTGGTATCTACTCCGATTGGAGATTCTGTGATTGCTAGATGGGTATATAGAGGTTGCACTGTGATGATTTGTAGTCTTCAAACCTCGACAAATTTATTTAAGTTAGAAATGGTTGATTTCGATGTGATAATGGGAATGGACTGGTTGGCCTCATGCTATGCAAATGTTGACTGTCGTACGAAGATGGTTAGGTTTCAATTTCTTGGTGAACCCGTCATTGAATGGAAGGGGAACATTGCTACACCGAAAGGTAGGTTTATTTCCTATCTTAAGGCAAGGAAAATGATCTCAAAAGGTTACATTTATCATCTCGTTCGCGTTAGGAATTGATAGTAGGCTATATAGTTGATATTTACATCTTAATATGACCATTCTTTGTTGTTGTTTTATAGGTAAAGTGCCAAAAAAATGCTCTAAATAGTGTTCTTTTGTTTTGCAGGGAATATTATATGTGAGGAAGCAACACAGAGTGTTTTGGAGGCGATAATGTGAAGAAAACGCCCACTCGAGAAGTACCCGAGCACAAAAGAGCAGAAAATGGCCTGGGCAAGAATTCCACCGCGATTGCGGTGGACCGCGGCGCGACCGAGGTGGATTGAAATGTGAGGCAGTAAGGTCAGCTATCACCGTGGTCGACCGCGGTCCACGCCGCGACCGCGGTGAACTGTTCACGCTGTTGGAAGTTTGGGGACTAAAGTGTATTTTCGGGGAAACTTTTCTAAAACCCTTATAAACTCAAGAAACTCGTCCAAGTTGAAGTTAAGCTTGTTTTAGACTACTTTTGGAGGCAAGAACAAGTGTGAGAAGATCAACCAAACATTACATTTTTTCTATCTCTTTTATTTTCTTGCAATTACCTATTATGAATAATTTAGTAGTTTATTCTCGTTTTGTCATGAGTAGCTAAATCTTTTGTCTAGGGTTTTTATGGAACCTATTGAAGGATGAACTTCTTGATTATGTTAATATAGTTTGCCAGTTAATCTCTATTTGTTCAACTACATGTTTGTTGTAGTTAATTGACAGGATCCTCAATTAGCTGTGCCTATTTAGTGTGCATAACTCGGGAGAGAGTGCATATTTAGGTAACTATTGAATAAAAACACTCCCAAAGTATATAAGGGATCTATAACTGCGGGTTTAAAGGCAGGATTAGGGATAACGAAGCCTTGAGTGCAATCTAAAGTGAGTTGTAACAATCAAAGCCAGCTAGTGTATCTCGGGAGAGTGTGTCTAGTAAATTATCGTGATTACTCGGGAGAGCTTTACGGTAAAAGGAGTGCTCATGATTGATAGAGATATTTTGGTGAATCTATATGAAACATAACTGGAAGGGAGTTCATCAGCAGGGGAAATCACTACCTTAAAACCTTCTCATAATTGTTTACAACTCAAGCATAGTTAGTTTTCAGCTGTTTATTTATTTTCAATCTTAGTTTTTAGAAATACCATCAATTGTTATTTACAACGTTTAGGGAAGTTGATTCCATAGAATTTAGTAAGTCCAACGAAAGTAATTGATTGGTTGATTACTTGTGGGTTCGCATCTGGGCATAAATACTCAGATTATATTTGCAATGTTCGCGTGTCCTTTTATAAGGCATAGTTGGGCGTGACCAGGGATGCAAAGGCGAAGCCGCCTACTCTACAATCAATCCCCGTGGTCAATGAATTTCCAGATGTTTTCCTAGATGAACTCCCAGGCCTTTCTCCTAAAAGGGAGATTGAGTTTAGCATTGATGTGTTGCCTGACACTCAACCGATCTCTATCCCTCCATACAGAATGACCTTGGTAGAGTTGCGAGAGTTGAAGGCGTAGTTGAAGGACTTGTTGGATAAGGGCTTCATTAGGACTAGCACTTCACCTTGGGGAGCGCAAGTCCTGCTCGTATGGAAGAAAGACGGGTCATTACGGATGTGTATCAACTATCTACAGTTGAATAAGTTTACTGTAAAGAACAAGTATCCACTTCCAAGGATTGACGACCTATTTGACCAACTCCAGGGTGCCAAGTATTTCTCCAAGATTGACTTACGTTCAGGGTATCATCAGGTGAGGGTCAAGGAGAAGGATATTCCAAAGACGGCCTTCCGGATAAGATATGGGCACTTTGTGTTCTTGGTGATGTCGTTCGGGCTACAAAATGCCCCAGCAGCTTTTATGAATCTCATGAATACTATATTCGGGACCTAATGTGTTCGTGATTGTATTCATTGATGACATTCTAGTGTATTCTCGTTCAGAGGTAGAACACGCGGGCCACTTACGGATAGTATTACAGACGCTTTAGGATCGTAAGTTATATGCTAAGCTCTCCAAATGTGAATTTTGGCTTAACTTAGTAGCATTCCTTGGCCATGTGATATCTGATGAGGGTATTAGTGTCGACACTAAAAAGATTGAGGCAGTAAAAATTGGCCGAGACCTACAGCACCATCAGAAGTCTGTAGCTTCCTGGGTCTAGCAGGATATTATAGGCGATTTGTAAAAGGGTTTTCCTCTATATCAGCACAATTGACTAAGTTAAAATAAAAAGCTACTAAGTTCCAGTGGTTTGACACTTGTGAGCGTAGTTTTCAGGAGCTGAAGAATCGATTGACATCTGCACCAGTGCTCACTCTCTCTAAAGGAGCAGAAGATTATGTGGTATATTGTGATGCCTCAGGTATAGGTTTGGGGTGTTTATTGATACAGCGTGGGAAGGTTATTGCTTATGCATCAAAACAGTTGAAGAAGCATGAAAAGAATTATCCAACCCATGATTTGGAATTGGCTGCAGTAATATATGCTTTGAAGATATGGCGACACTACTTATATGGCATCCATGTTGATATCTGCATAGATCACAAGAGTTTACAATGCATCTTCCAGTAGAAAGAGTTGAATTTGAGGCAGCATAGGTGGCTTGAATTACTGAAAGACTACGACGTTGAGATATTGTATCATCCCAGTAAAGCCAATGTTGTGGCAGACGCTCTCAGCAGTAAGCCAATGGGCAGCTTAGTACAAATTGAGGCAGGTAGATGGCGGTTGACTAAAGAGCTTCATCAGCTAGCCAATATGAGAATCAGATTGTTAGACTCTGATGACGGAGGTGTTACTGTACATAATACATTAGAATCATCTTTGGTACCCGAGGTAAAAGCACGTCAATATAAAGATCCTATCTTAGTACAATTGAGAGAGAGCATTCAACAGTGTATAATTACGGATTTTGAGATCGGAAGAGATGGGGCACTGAGATACCAGGGCCGATTGTGTGTGCCTAATGTGGTAGGGTTGCGAGCGAAGATTATGAATGAGATTCATCAATCCCGATATTCCATCCATCCCCATTTTACAAAGATGTATCATAATGTTAAAGAGTAGTATTGGTGGTATAACATGAAGAAGTCCATTGTATAATTTGTAGCCAATGTCCCAATTGTCAACAAGTAAAGATAGAACATCAGAAACCCGATGGATTGCTTCAGAATACAGAGATTACGACCTGGAAATGGGAGGTAATTAATATAGACTTGATTATTGAATTACCTCACTCTTATCATAAGTTTGACTCCATCTGGGTGATAATTGATCGACTTACAAAATGTGCCCATTTTCTGCCAGTTAAGACAACTTACACGGCTGAAGATTATGCGAAGTCGTATCAAGGAGATTGTTAGGCTTCATGGTGTACTGGTATATATTATATCAGACCGAGGAGCTAAATTTACGGCTAACTTTTGGATGTCTTTTTAGAAGGGTTTAGGCACACAAGTGAATCTCAACACTATATTTCATCCGCAGACTGATGGACAGGCTAAACGTACCATTCATACACTGGAAGATATGCTACGAGCATGTGTTATAGATTTTAAGGGGAATTGGGATGACCATCTTCCACTCAAAGAATTCGCCTACAATAATATCTACCATTCCAGTATTAAAATTGCCCCATACGAGGCATTATATGGGAGGAGATGTAGATCACTAGTTAGATGGTTCGAAGTCGGTGAAACAGAATTATATTGCCAGATTTGATTCACCAAGCCATTGAGAAGGTGAAAGTGATATAGGAGCGATTGGGGATGGCACAAATCAGGCAAAAGTCTTATTCTGATGTTCGACGTCGTGATATGGAGTTTAAGGTTGGTGATTGGGTTTTCTTGAGGATCTCGCCGATGAAGGGTGTTATGTGTTTGGGGAAGAAGGGTAAGCTGAGTCCATGGTATATCGGTCCGTACAAAATTCTTCGACGAATTAGACAGGTTGCTTATGAGTTAGAATTGCCATCCGAATTGGAATTTGTCCATCCGGTATTCCATTTATCTATGTTGAGGAAGTACATTGGAGACCCTTCTCGAGTTGTCCCTATCAAAGATGTACAAGTTACAGAGGATCTATCATATGATGAAATGCTAGTGGCTATATTAGATCGACAAGTCCGCAAGCTAAGAATAAAAGATGTAGCTTCAATCAAAGTATTGTGGAGGAACAAGAATATGGAAGAAATGACATGGGAAGAAAAAGAGGAGATGAAGTCTAAATAGCCTTACCTATTTCATAATGAAGAAAACAAGGACGCTGGTGCAACGCATGATACATTAGAAGGTGAAATGACTCTATGAGGTAAGCAATAACTTGAGAATACTCTACCTTAATATAAAATGATGATATGTAGATAATGTACATATCCATAATGCTTTGTGTAGCCTTGTGAGGCCATACGTCGGGCTTAACATCTTGCAAGCTTTGCTAGTGACCATTTTATAGGGGAAAATTGACCGAAATTTTCGTTGGAATCCAAGATGATTTGGACTCCCCATAAACCCTTACATTCGAGGACGAATGTTCCTAAGGGGGGAGGGTGTTACAACCCATATTCATATACGTCAGTTCATTCCATAAGGTAATAGATGTAAATCCATGAAGATATTATCTTTAAGATGATAAGAAGTAAATCCTATTGGTCTTAAATGACACAAAGGTGTATAAGGGTGGTTAACAAGTATTAGAAGTTAAACGAATCAAGGATGTTGTCAGCCGTATTTTTGGGTAAACCTAGAGGTGCATAATGCACTAAAGAGGTCGTTTTTAAGGTATTTGAATCATATAATATCCGTATCATAAGTCTTGAAGTCAAATGAGTTATGAAACAAAGGTCGACAAAAGTTGTCGCAACTTAGGTTCATAATTTTACTTAAATATTAGGTCAAATGTTACTAAGCTTTTCTCCCAATTTACAAGTAAGTAAGGGGTGATATATCCACCAAATTAAAGATCTATGAGTATATTTTCTAACTCATTAAACCGTTCATCGATACGACATTGGAGTAGAGAGATATAGGCATTTTTGCGAGACTTCACAAGCTGTTAGGTGACAAGTAGGTATGTCACCTACTTGGTTAAATGATAGCCCACAAATAGGAAATTTTGGGTCGGCCAAAGAGCCCATTTAAAGGGTTATCTCCTGAAATATAACCCTCATTATATATCACAAATAACTAGATCTAAATCCCTGCAAAATTCTTCCCAAAAATTATCCACAAACCTTAATCGATTTTCCCTCTCTTTCAAGTTCTAATTGGGGGGTAAAACCTAGAGTTTGAAGAACCAAGAGAAGGGCTGGGTTATCCAACAAGTAATGTAAGTTTACTTCTCTCTTTCATACATTTTTTATGCTTCGAATTCATGGTAATCCGTTATATACATGTAAGAACTCACGGGACGGTGATCGGAAGTCGTGAGTTCGAGTTATTCACTTGTAGCGGATTGTTTTGTGGACTGTTTTGTGTTGCTGTTGGGCTACAAGTTTTATTACTATTTTTTGGAGTTTTGGAAGAGGAAGGGTGTGGAGAAACACCATATAGATGTAGGGTTGTGGGCTGGTAGTTCTTCGTAACATTTCCGGGTCGTTTGACACGACTACAGTGGTCGTCGTACGTATGAAGTGATTAGGTTGTGCGTGGATTATTTTGGGAGGCTCAATATGATTATTATTGATATAGTTTAGATGTTTGGTGATTTTTTGGAATTGTGTGAAGTCATATATATAGGGGAGGTGTCGTTTCATCGTAAAATTGGTTGTGGTCGATACATAACAGTTATGACGCTTGAATGATACCGATAGTATCGTTTCTCTTATTGTAGACTAGAGAGTCATGAAAATTGCATAACTTGAGATTGGGGCAGTATATACAAGGTATGTGAGGCTATCCCTTTCCTTTTTCTGCACGACTCCAATTGTACATAATATAATGAACAAGCTTCCAAAGATACTCTACTCTTAGAAGCTAGCAGTACTTACATTGTTTCCCCTCTTATGGAACGATTGATGTTGATGTTGCTTCTCATTTTCTTATATTATCAACGTTGTTGGTACTTTTTGATTCTTATAAGGTTCATGGTGAAGAGTTAAACCTAATAACATGTACAGAGGATGTCGACCTTATGTCACTCCGAATTGTTTAGAACGTGATTCCATGAGTCGAGCATGCATTATATATATGTTTCTATTTTACTCTACTGAGCCATGTTATAGTCGGTCGGCTACGACACCTATTGTGCAACCACTGATTGGGTTTTACCGGGCTCCACGTGATCGGGTGCTATACTACCAAGTCTTATGATGGTCGGGTATATTTTCTTACCGAGCCTATTATGGCCGGGTATGATATGATGATGATGATGCCCACAAAGGCGTATGTTTTAAAAGTTTGTAAATATATACATATGTATCATGCATTTCATATCAGTAGCCCTCAGAGGTACGCAGATGTTACAAGTTGTATATTCTCTATCCCTGCTTACATTACTATTCGTACTTATGGTTCCATGCCTTGCATACTCAGTACTTTATTCGTACTGACGTCCTTTTATTTGTGGACGCTGCATGTCGGGCTGTAGGTCCTGATAAACAGGCAGGTGCAGCTCCCCCACCATCGTAGGCTTTCTAGTTCGGTGGTAATTGGCGAGATCCATTCTCCGGACTTGCCGTGATCTTGGTATGCATTTTTGTTCTTGTTAGCGTTACTGTGTTAAAACACAAAATCAGAAAAACTGTTAGAAGAAAAAAGAAACTGGAAAAAATAGTAAATATTAAGAAATATTCTGAGTCCGCAATTTGCTTATGCGACCTTAAGGAATTTTAACCCACTCACACGTTGCTAAGGTAATGGATTAAATCCTCCCAGGATAAAATAGAATAAACCTTCCTGCAACAGTGGCAATACAAACTGCAGGATACCAACGAACTTAAAGAACGGAGCAAAATCACACTTACGAATTTGAGAGAGAGAGAGAGAGACTGCGAATTACAATGCAGTATTTTCCGAAAGAAGGAAGTTCTGTAATGTTTTTGGTGTATAAAAAAGAATCCATGCATCAGAATTTATAGACAATTATTGGAAGAGGTGTGATGTTTGTTCTGGAAAAGGTGCCTTTTCAGAAGTTTACGCGGCCTGTCGCGGTCCTACCACGGTTACGCCAGGAAAATGGCCAGAGTGGCCCTCTGAATCTGTAGCAGGGTTCTAGCGCGGTCCTACCGCGGTTACGCCAGGAGCGCGGCCAGACTATCCTTCTGAATCTTCAGCAGTGATCTGGCATTTAATTAATTTATTAATTAATTAATTACATAAATTTTGTCCAAAAAATAATCTTATCGATCATTTAAAAAATCCAAATCCAAATCCAAAACCAAAGCCAAAGCCAAATCCAAAAGCCGAAGCCGAGCGAGCGACGACGACAGCGCGAGAGTTCATTCTATTCAACTACTTTTAAGAGCTTTAAGAAGTGATTCTATATATAAGTACACAAATTTAGTTGTACCTCACCAATGAGGGACAAAGTGCAAGTCAAAAGTTCACTTCATTCAAATTTTCATTTCCCTCCATTTTATTTTCCACCATTTCCAATTCTATATGCTTAAAGTCTTTGAAGCCCAATGCCTTTAAAGTCCAACAATTCCCCACATGAATGGGAATGGCTGTAACAAGAATGATCATAGATAAAAGCTGTGTGATTTGCAAGTAAGGATTAATCGCATCTGGATAAGTAGGTTTCTCTTTGAACTTTCTGTAGTAAACATATGTCGGATATACTCGATCAATCGGTAGATTTGATATCTTTGAACCGTCGAACTTTAGTGTATACCTAGACAACCATATGTCACACAACCAACCCTTAACCATCTTTTGGTTCTCATTGTTGTGTTCATTTCATCTATGAACACCACCTGGTCTCATAAGTGCGTAGAGAATTGGCCTTACAGAATTCTCATTGAAGCGGCTTCCACTTCACACTTACATAGGTGATTCCTAAACGTGTAATCCTTTAGATTGACACTATTTGATAAATACCACATCAAACTTAGGTAATCATTAAAGAACGTGTAAAGTTCTATCCTTGTTACTGAACATTGTCTTCATCACGATAATGGACCAAAGATTTTACTTTGACAATGTTTAACTGGTCAATCACAACTTTGTTTGAGCTCCTTGAACCTAGATCTCGGAACATCCAAAATTATAGGTAGAGTTACCGCCATGTTGACGTGTCCTCAGCCATAGTCCCATTCCCTTAGATGATTTCTCAATTCCCTCTCTAGTTAAGCCTTTTGTAAGCGGATCCGCCACATTATCCTTTGATCTTACATAATCAATAGTGATAATTCCACTAGAAAGTAGTTATCTAACGGTGTTATGTCTTCGTCGTATATGATGAGACTTTCCTTTATATACAATGCTCCCTGCCCATCCTATTGCAGCCTCACTATCGCAATGTATGCAAATATGAGCCAAAGGTTTTGGCCAGAACCGAATGTCTTCTATGAAATTTCGAAGCCATTCAGCTTCTTCACCAGCTTTATCCAAAGCTATAAACTCTGATTCCATTGTAGAGCGAGCGATGCACATTTGTTTGGAAGACTTCCAAGATACTGTTCCTCCACCAACAGTAAAGACATATCCACTTGTGGACTTTGTTTTTGTTGAGCCGGTTGTCCAATTTGCATCATTATATCCTTCGATAACCGCATGATATTTATTGTAGTGCAAAGATGTAACGACCCGGCCGGTCGTTTTTAGAATTTACACCCCGTTCCCCTATTAACTGCATCCTCTAAGTTCATTTATGCTATTTTGGTTTGCCGGGACGTTCGGTGTTTAGATTTGGAGTGTTTTAGGATACTTAGTCCCTAAATGAGAGCTTAAGTGTTAAAAAATGGTTTGTAATCGGAACTGTGTGAAGACGGCCTCGAAATGGAAATCTGATGGTTCCGTTAGCTCTGTTAGGTTATTTCGGGGTTAGGAGCATGTTCGGAATGTATTTTGGAAGTCCGTAGCTCATTTAGGCTAGAAATGTCGAAAGCTAGTATTTTGGCGATTTCCGGTTGATAGGTGAAACTTTGATCCGAGGGTCGGAACGGATCTCCGGAAGTTTCTATAGCACCGTCATGTCATTTGGGACATGTGTGCAAAATTTCAAGTCATTCGGACATGTTTTGGTCGGGTTTTTGATCGAATGTGTCTTTTTGAAGTTTTAAAAGAACTTAGGCTTGAAATAGATGTAATTTGATGTTTTTAGTGTTGTTTGAGGTGTTTTGAGGATTGTAACAAGTTTGAATAATGTTTTAAGATGCGTTGGTGCTTTTGGTTGAGGTCCTGGGGGCCTCGGGGGTGTTTCGGGCTGTATAGCGCTCTTATTTGATGTTCCAACGCCGTATCTTTGGACATAAAGGGGTTCAATATTACGTAAATGAGCTCCAAATTAAGTTTTTATTGAACCATTAGATCCGTATCGTAATTTTGGAGCCATAGCAAAAAGAATCGTCGAATTTGGACATCGTATGAGGCAGTTATGCTCATTTCCGTATCGGGAGAGTACTGGTTGCTGTCATAACCGCAAAAGCGGAAATTGACCGCGGAAGCGGAACCGCGGAAGCGGAACCGCAAAAGCGGAAATAGAGCTGCAAAAGTGGTCCCGCATAAGTGAAAAATGTCCGCGGAAGCGGAAATGTCCGCATAAGCGGAAAATTATCCGCAGAAGCGGAAAATTGGCCTGGGCAGAGACCTTAAGTTCCGGAAATGGCCCATTTTCTCCATTTTTGACTTCTAGAGCTCGGCTTTGGGAGAAATTTCGAGGGGTTTTCGCGAGAAATGATTGGGTAACGAATCTCTACTCTCTTATGCTTAATACATACTAATCTAATCATGATTTCATTCGTATTTTCGGATTTTTGAATGAAAAATGGGTCAAAATCCTTAGACTAAATTGTTGAGTTTTGAGTGGGTATTTGACCTCTGATTTGAGAGATTTTTATATGGATATACTTGTGAGAGTACGAGGGTTATGAAAATATAAAAATTATCCAATTCCGAGACGTGGGCCCGAAGGGCATTTTGGTTATTTTACATAATTTCGCGTATTAGCTTAGAATTTAATCGTAGAATCAATTACTTGAATTATTATTTACATTATGCAATTTAATTGAATAGATTTGAGCCATTTGGAGTCGAAATCTCGTGGCAAGAACATGATTTTGGATTGAATTTTTAGCCGATTTGAGGTAAGTGGCTTGTCTAACCTTGTGTGGAGAACTTTGTCCCTTAGGATTTGACATTTGGTAGTTGAATGCCTTGTACGTGAGGTGACAAGCGTGTACTTATGCTAATTGTTTAAAATCTTTTATTTATTTATTATTTATTAAATAACCTTAAATTGTATTTTTCCCTTCTTGTTTGTACTACTTGGAATTTAAGTCTGCGGTTAATCTAGGCAAGCATGTCTAATTTACTTAATTGACCTACTTGCTCAACATGCCTTATTTGGATTCTATGCAGTAGGCTAAGCTAGACTATTTGTTGCCTTATTGTGAAGTTTTTATATAATTTTGTTTTTAGTATCTCTGTGATTTTGTTGCGTATTTATATTTGGGACTACGTGTTTGATTCCCGGGAGCTCCCCCCCTGTTTGTTTACTTTTGGACTACGGGTTAGATTCCCGGGAGATCCTCCTGCACATTTATATTTGGGACTACGGGTTCTATTTCCAGGAGATCCCCCTGCATATTTATATTTGGGACTACGGGTTAGATTCCCGGGAGATCCCCTTGCACATTTATATTTGGGACTATGGGTTTGATTCCCGGGAGATCCCCCTGCATATTTATATTTGGGACTATGGGTTAGATTCCCGGGAGATCCCCCTGCACATTTATATTTGCTACTACGGGTTAGATTCCCGGGAGATCCCCCTGCATATTTATATTTGGGACTACGGGTTTGATTCCCAGGAGATCCCCCTGCACTTTTATTTTGGGACTACGGGACGGTATCCCGGGAGATCCCTTGCACATTTTATGTTCTGGATTGGGAGTGCGGGATACCAAGAGATCCCTGGCACATGTGTATATAATTATCGAGGATACCAAAAGATCCTCGGGATACTAAGAGATCCCCGAATCATTATTGAGGATACCAAGAGATCCCCGAATTATTATTGAGGATACAAAGAGATCCCCGAATTATTATTGAGGATACCAAGAGATCCTCGGGATACCAAGAGATCCCCGATTATCATGCATTTTGTGAGCAGTATTTACCTAGTATTGTTTTGTTTCAGCTTTCTATACGGCATTCCTTATTTATTCCGTTTCGATTCTCGTTGTAGACTTTATCTATAATGTTCCCTTTATCTTATCATTTATTTTTTTTTATCTCAGTAGGGCCCTGACCTTCCTCGTCACTACCCAACCGAGGTTAGGCTTGGCACTTACTGAGTACCGATGTGGTGTACTCATGCCTCTTCTGCGCATGTTTTTCATGTGCAGATCCAGGTAC
>MU774695.1:100565-114858 GCA_026770625.1 Nicotiana glauca
CACCATGCTTGTATTTCTATGTATAATTGTAGTAGTTTTATATTTTTATTTTTTTATGGTACATGGATGCTTATGAAGTTCTATAGTAAGCAAATTTAAAGTGGTGAATTTGAGATTGAGAATCAACTAATTTAGGATGATTGTGATCAATTATATATTTATATTTTTAAATATTTATTGCTCCCTCTTTTTCAATTAACGTGATAATATTTTTTTTGAAGAGTTAAAGAAATTCTTTCTTCCTTTTTTGAACGCATATTTCTTTAATATTTTTCTGGATTTTTTGAATTTTTAACACTACTATGGCTTATCTCACTTTTATATATGTATATATGTATTGTCCAATTATGCAAATTTCTTTCTGAAAATTTAAAAATCTATGTTCGAATTCACAGTAAAAATTAACTATTCTGAACCTCATACTTCGTGTTCGAATTGTGTCACATAAAACGGAATAAAAAACGTACTCCCTCCGTTTTAATTTATGTGAATTCATTTGATTGGGCACGGAGTTTAAGAAAAGAGAGAAGACTTTTGAATTTGTGGTGTAAAATGAAGCACATATATTTGTGTGGCTATAAATCATTGCATAAGGATAAATTGTTTCCAAATAGGGAAATAGGTCATTCTTTTTTGCACAAATTAAACAGGAAATAAATTCACTTTAATTAAAACGGAGGGAGTGTATACTATAAGTGATGCGAGCTAAAAATAGTAGGTTAAGTTAAACAAGTTAGAACCACTCTAGAGCTGAAAATTATGGTATGGTTTTGAATTTTGGCTTTATTTTTTTTGTAGGATGTTTTGGTTGAAGAGAAAGCAAGATTGGGATCAATGCCACCGAGTTGTTACAACAAGTGTAACCAATGCCACCCATGCATGGCAGTTCAGGTTCCTACCCTACCGAGCCACAACCGAGTTGAACCAAGTCATGTTCATGATCTGGTTCGAACCCAATACTACAATACTGCAGAGTCGTCGCTTTCACCTTCTGGGACCAACAGCAGGTACTCCAATTACAAGCCACTTGGATGGAAGTGCAGATGTGCTGGTCACTTCTATAATCCTTAGTTGTCTAAAGGGCTGTCGATGCATAGAATATTTTGCGTTCACATAGTATTTGGGAAGAGCCGCGTCCAGGAATATGATGTAGGCAGCCCACATTGATACAAATATTAATGACTGATTTTGCTGCTCGAATCGGTGATCAATACATGGAGACAACTTGACTGTTAACTCCAAAACTCCACTTATAATCCTTAATTTGTCTAATTAGTAGTATATTTTAGGACTAAGAGTTACAATTAACATGTGGAATATGTTTTAGAAGATTAATTTTTTGTTGTTTTACTAATAATTTCTACATAATTTTTTTTTTGGTGGGGGTTTGGGGGGGGGGGGGGAGGAGCAGACAAGACACTAATTAATGAGGCAGTTAGGAAGCATTTACTATGGTGTACATGTTTGATGATATTAAATACTGATTTTGTAAAGAAGGTGTTCTTATAAATGTAGTCTTGAGGTAGGTTTTGAATATAGTAGGAAAATCTTTTTCTTCTTTTCTTTGAATTTTTGTCCAGTACAAGGAATATATATATACAGTATATATAATATTCCAACTGTGCATCAAACCACAAGTTGGATTAATTATGATATTTCTTTCTCTTTTGGATGATTCTTTTTTCCTTTGTTGGACAGTCCTTTCTTATCCTCTTGGGATTTTCATGACTTTCTTTGTCAATCTTGAAGAAAAAGTCACTGGAAGTGACCTCATATTTGAATTACCAAGATTTTTTTTTTGTGCATGGAAAAGACAAGGCAAGGTCATAAAAGTCAATGTAATGTAAGTAGCAAAAGATTTTAGGCAGTGTAGTAGGGAAAAAATATAGGGTGTTAAACGGGCCGGGTCAGTTCGGTTCTGGACCGGCCCAGACCGATTAAAATCGAAATCGGCCCGGACCGGTAGAAGGGGGCTGGGTTAAGGGTGTAGGGAGTTTGATCCTTTCACATTTTGACCACCGGTTAATCTGACCGGTCAAACTCGGTCAACGAACAAGAATGCGCATCTGGTTAACCGACCTGGACCGGCCCAGACCGGTTTAAAGGTAATAATTTTTTTTAAAAAAATGTGGGCTCAGATTCTGACCGTTGGAAACGGTCCATTTCACATTATGGCTGTTGCCCAATGGCTTAATTGTATTTTTAGCCCATTTTTGGATTTTTTTATTATAAATTAACCCCCCTTTGAAAAATTATAAATACCCCCACCCCCTCTTCCTCATTTCTCAAATCTCAATTCAAGTTAAATCATGCCTCGTACTTCTAGAGTGCGCTTATATGTTTGACAACACTTTGAGGTGGTAGAAGAAAATGAAGAAGGTCAGAAAGTAAAGTGCAAGAACTGTGTTTAAGTCTTAAATCTTCGTTCAAAGTCTGGCACATGCAACTTAAGGAGGCATATAAAGTATTGTCTTAAGCATCCTCCGGAAATTCGTGTTTAAGATTTTGAGACAATTTATGTTATTTTAAAATTATTAGACGTATTTATGCTTAGTGTTTTAGTTTGTTAGATTAATTTGAAGTATTATTAATTTATTATGCATGAAAATTTAGTTTTACTATTTTTTTGTTAATTTACTTTTTAAATGCAAACTTTAATTTTGTAATTTTGAAATAAATGTAGCACTTGCAATTTATAAGTGTAATTTTTTCTCATCTTCCTTGTATTCTTTATATTTTTATTTTGTATGAATATAACTTACAATAGTTATACAAAATACAAAAAAAAAATTTTAAAAATACTAAACCCGGTCGCCCATCCCCCTCAATTCGTAACCCTTACGGTTCAATTTTTATCCGGATGAACTCGAACCCGTTAAACCCGGTAAGCCCCAACCCGTAATCGGGCCGGACCATAACCCGTACGGGTACTAAAATTCCCTACCTAGCCTGTCCCAGCCCACCCGTTAAACAACCATATAAAAAAGGAATTTTTATATTCCTATACCATATAGGAAACCTTATTACTCTCAATGTTTAAGGTTTGATATAATTACATTTAGTATATTAAATTACCAATTATATACCATAGTGTATTTTAAGAGTACACTTAACGCAGCGTATATCCCTCCTTAATTCAAGATACCGTATATCCCACCCCTCCCACGTTTTAAACTTCGAGGTTAAGAATTACTGGAGAACAAAAGTTCAAAAACATGCAAAACAACTGCACTGCGACGTCAATAGCCTACGATTTCGAGATTTCTTTCGCTATCAATGGCTTCCCTCTTTAGCTCAACAAATACGTGAAACGTCATCATCTATGGAACATCTTATGTTCTCTTCCTTTGTCTATCACAGTAACACTGAAATAATATTGGAGAATTCTACTTTTCTTCAAATTGGGATTAATGGATCGACTGACATCACATGTTCAATAAACCAGACTCCAAACGTTGCCCAAGTTACGTCACTAATAGGTGATAATGGAATTGAGGTTCGATTTTAACTTGTAGCTTAATTGGTATTTTCGATATTGGTACAATTTCTCAGTCAATTGTAGCTGAATTGGTGTTTTAGGCATAATTACGTTTTTTTGCAGAAGATTTGTAGAAGTTTAAGTCGTTTTGGTTTGTGAAAACAAAAAATAATGCATCTACAATCAGAATACAAATAATCTATAATTCATCTATAAAATATCTACAAACTAGGTATATTGAATTTTAATATCTCAATTCCCATTCGATTGTAGTTTAATTGAAAATTTTGACATAATTATGTTTTTTGTAGAAGTTTTAGTCGGTTTTTATTCGTGAAAACAGAAAATATAGCATCTACAATTAGAATACAAATAATCTATAAAATATTTATAAATTGGGTACATTTAATTTTTATATCCCAATTCTCATTCAATTGTAGCATAATTGTGATTTTTGATATAATCGCATTTTCTTCAGAAGATTTGTAGAAGTTTTAGCCGTTTTTTATTTGTGAAATCAGAAAATAAAGCATCTACAATCAGAATACAAATAATCTACAATTTATCTACAATTTCTGCAATATATCTTCTTCTTCTTCTTCTTCTTCTTCTTCTTCTTCTTCTTCTTCTGAAATTCAGTCAAAACCAAGTCTAATCTTTACCAAAACCCCTCAAAATTGAAATATAAACTCCAAACCATATTCCCGATTATTTTCAACAACACCCAATCCAAATAAATAATAATTTTTAAAAACCCAAATTTAAATTTAAAGCTTTCAAGCTTTTTAATGGCTGCCAATGGTGGAAAATATCTGGAAGAATATTTACTTCCATAATTATAGCTCGCCTAAATAGAAATATCTGGAAGAATATTTAGTTCCAGATTTATAGCGCACCTAATTAGGAAGTATTAAGCTCCTAATAATTGGTATTTAATAAATAATATATATTTTATAAAATAACTGTGAACATGGCGGATAAATATAAAACTATGCATATTTTTTATAATAAAATTTCATATATGGTATAGGAAGGAAAAAGTCTCTAGCAAAAATAGCGTACTACTAAGAGATGTGATGGATGAATGATATTCCTTCAAAGTTTTTGGATTTGAATCCTGAAAATAAAAAAATTTATAATAATAAATTCTTCCTTCTTTAATTGAGATGTTAATGTAAATTAATCGAGTCAATAAATTTTGAATTTCAAATGGTAAAAAAATTAGAAAACAAATATCACGGATGCAGAAGAGGAGGACAAATGTCCATACTTGCTGTTACCAATTCTGGTGGGCATTATATAGGGACTTTACGTAACTGTCACAATTTAAAAAAAAATATAACAAATTTTTAGCATTAAATTCAATATTACAGATATGGCAGGAAAATATTTATATTTGTAGCACACAGTTTCATTAAAATAGGAATATTAACTATTAATCCCTAAACATAATAAATTTGAATGGAAAGATAATAATTATTTGTACAAAAATCATGTCTTTTTTTCTCTTTATATCTATTTGCTTTCCTTCTTTTTCTTCATCTTTTTAGTTTTGTTTTCTACCAAAGCCAATATATTTTTTAAATTTGTTCCATTCATTTTATTTTTAATTATCTTTCTTAAGTTTTTCTCTTACTTCTTTCTTCCTTTCTTAATATAAAGCTCTTATTTCAATAATAATATACGTTAATTTATACAATACATATGTGTAAAATAATACTTTGAATTAACACATATAAAATATACAAAATATATACATAAAAAATACATCTTCAATTAAGATGACACTTAGACATGTGAAATATACATAAAATATATATCTTAAATTTAATTAAGATGGTATATATATATATATATAGAATAATATTTGACATATAAAATACAATATACATTAAAAATACCTCTTAAAATAAGATACCACTTCACAAATAAATATACAAAAATTATATACATAAATATATATTTTTAATTAAAGTGTGGAGTGATGAAGATGAATGCTGTAAAAGGAAAATGAATATGGACTAAAAAAAAGTATTTCCTGTGATTATTGAGTGAGTTAACTTATTAGATGTTGAGCTTAATTTTTATAATATGTCATTAATGAAAAAAAGTGCTCTTTATGCAATAAACAATAAACGGTGCTATTTTTATAAATAATAGTTAAAAAAGGATTGAGCATGTATACAACTCAAATATAGAGTCTGCTTTGGTTACCAATTATACTGTCAGTCTGTGACCAATTTACACAGTTTAACGGTGGATATCGGCCTTGTTAGGCGCTTAAAAAAAATTAATCTTCATTTTAATTTCGTTTTAGCTAAAAAAAAAAGTTTAAACAAACACCTTTTCAGAAACTCAAATGCAAACTCGGTATTTGGGAAATCTAAAACAAATGCCAACTAGTTTGGCAAATCTACCTATAATTCAAAAATTCCATTTCCACTTGTTCAAACAAGTCAAGTTTATTTGTTGGATAAAGTAGAAATAATATGGAGATTATACTTCATCTTTCATTTGTTTATTTAAGTGTATATAGTTTAAATTTTAGATCCGTCTCTATCCATCTACCGTACTTCAAAAGTAAGAATTGCTATATATAAAAGGCACTCCGGTAAACAAAGTGACAAGAGGGGTTGCTTTGATGGTAAGCAACCTCCACTTCCAACCAAGAGGTTGCGAGTTCGAGTCTCCCCAAGAGCAAGATGAGAAGTTCTTGGATGGAAGGATGCCGGGGGTCTATTTGGAAACAGCCTCTCTACCCCAGGGTAGGGGTAAGGTCCCCACTAAGTGAAATTATATTTGGTTGTTGTTGTACTCCGGTGCACAAAATATCATATCAATTATTGGTTATGCAAATCGATTATAGGTTAAGGCTTCTTTCTGAATTGCTGTATATAGGCAAAGTCAAACATGTATTTACCTCCAAAAAAAAAAAAAAAGTCAACGAATTATTGTGAAAAACCAAAATTTTAATCCTGGGATTCACGAATCATGTTCTTAAAATGCTGGACAAAGTTAAAACTTGACTGTTGAAGATTAAATATAGCGATGGATAAAACAAACCGACCTTAGCTCAGTTGGTAGAGCGGAGGACTGTAGTATTGGTACTGAAATCCTTAGGTCGCTGGTTCAAATCCGGCAGGTCGGACTTCATTATTCATTTCCATTTTAGCACCGGTTAATAATTCTACGATATCAACCAATACCTTAATATTTAAATATATTTTACAGTGTTTATTGCACAACCATTAACTCAATATAAATTTTAACCCTAAGATGGTTATAAAGGAAAATCTTTGAAGGGCTTTTAATTAATACCATATATTTATTGTTCGAAACTGAAAACGTGTATCACATTAAATAAAAAAGAAACTGAAGATTAATTAAAAGAATTTAATACTTAGAAATTAATTTAACAAGTAACTGGTTCTTTTGAGAAAACACATGAAACATTTTTAATGCATTAGAGACAAGAAGCAAAAATGATTGTCCTTTTGGCTTTTATGATCTTCACTTGTGCATCACTATGTGGGGTATTTAATCTTTTATTTAAAGTTCATTTATTGTGTAAACGAGAAAATATTAAATACTATATTTTTTTTTAACAGATGCAGATGCAGAGGAAGAACAGTGTGAAAACCAGCTTATAGAGCACCCCTGGGAAATTTGTGTGAAGGATGAAGAATGTCATGATCTTTGTGTTAAACTTCAAGTTGGTATAAATATAGTTGCTAAAAGTTATTGTGACCATTCTATAACATCATGTAGGTGTATAGCCTGTCTCCCATCAATTACATTTACACCTGGCGGCGGTATATAGAAGAGAGGGGGTGGTCCGCCACCTGATCGCCCGACTAGAATTAGATATATGTATTAGTATTTCACGCATAAAAGTAGTCAAAATGTAACAGTAGGTGCCAAGACCCCTATTAACTTCATTAAGTGCAAGTCAGTCTCATATTTCTCATTTATCTAAATTATAAAATTTGGATTTACTTATGTTTTCTTTTCTTTTAGATCTCAAATTATTAAGTTGAAAATGAGTGTAGTAGTTTTTCATTATTATTCATCTAATGTTACATTTCCTTGATTTCAAGAAACGTTCAAATATTTTTGTTTGGTTATTACATATTTATTTATGCACTAAAATTTTGTAAAACGAACCTAATTAACTCAAAAGGAACAAAATGGAATCAAATTAATTCAAAACAGAACGAACCGATCAAATATAAAACCTAATTCAGCTTTCTTGACTAGTGATAAGTTTAAATACGCTGCATAATGAAGAAGATTTAAACTAATACCTTTATTATTACAGTAATTGTTAAATAATAGATTAAATAGTGATGAGATTATTTAGTGGATATACTGTTTAAAAAACTTGAAATTAATTGTTTCATGTAATGGATTTCATTTATTTGTTGAATGTTGATTGGTATGATGAGAACCATTTTGCTTACATTAGCAATCCTCTTTTGGAGCTGAGTATTTCAAGCTTAAATTGTCCAAATAGGAGAAAAGATTTTGTGGTGTTATTTATGGATTATGCTTTAGCCTCAAATGTTTATACAAAGACTGCGATAGTTTAGGAAGTAGTGTTTATTTTGTCTTTCTTTCTTTTGCTTCTATGTTTTAATTGTATTTACCCCAATAATAAGTAACAATTAAATTTGTACGCGGTTTAAAAAATACACAGTTTAATTTATATCAATAATTAAGAATAACATATAGATGAATTAAAGACAAAATAAAGGATCAAATCAATCACAATGTAATGACCAAGCCTTATCTTAGATTGAAAAGTGAAACTTGTCTTCAATTGAGCCCTCGGTACGAGCTCAGTAATGACTTGAATAGTAGATAGAAGACAAAAATAAACTTTTATTGCTTTGAATTGCGTGTTACAACGTGTCAGATCAAAGAAAAACTTTCTCTTTATATAGTAGGAGAATTTCAATCCTAGTACAAGTCTAAAAAAGGTAAAATAAGAAAACTTCTTTTTCCGGTAATTGTTGATCTATAAATGACACTGAACAAGATTCGCACAGTAATATCCGGTTGAGGTAAAATATTTTGGCCCTTTATTCGTCATGCATAAGCGTTCACCACATCTCCCGAGGTCCAGAAGCTATACTTGGTCTAAAGTACGTCGTTTTAACGTGTTCGATTTCAGATACATCATTCATTCTTCCCGGAACTCGATATGAGGGGTTCCTGGCCTCGATTATAATCATGTAGATCTGTGCTTCCTCTACGTTCTCTCAACGGGGAATCATCTTAAATTTTACCCCTAATTTTATCCGTACACCCAGTGCAATTTAGTTCGAAAGCTGACCGCTTACAGCTTTGTGGATGCTTTTGAATCTGGTTAAACAATAGTTCTGTCTATATAAGTATCTCTCTCTGTTTTCACACTAAATTACTTGTATTACCAAATTCCCAAACCAAGCTTGGTTTAGCTTGGCTCTATCTCCTCTTTTATTCTTGGCTTTGTATGTTTACTTCGACTTGTCACTATCCAAAACCAATTCGGTCGTGATAACGCCTATCGTGATACTAGGCAAGCCGACACATTACCAAAATCAATAAATATTTTCATTCTCAAGATAAAACCAAAGCTATTTAACAATAAACCTTCATAAAGTGTTTAGAGCAAAAAACTGTGACGACCCAAAGGGTCATCACCGTATTTCTCCCTTTTTCCGCGCTTCCGAGGCCTTGGAAGCCTCACTTTTAGTTGCCTCGATTTGCGTGCGTAGTCCGGGCGTGAAGCCGGAAAGTTTTTATGTTAAAATATGTGAATTCTGTGAAAAATTTGAAGAATTTTGGTATTAATATTGATATAGTTGACTTTGATCAATATTTTGGGTAAACGGATCCGGATCCGTGATTTGACGGTCCCGGAGGGTCCGTAGAAAAATATGGGACTCGGGCATGTGCCCAGAGTCGAAATCCGAGGTCCAGAACCCGAGTAAAAGAATTTTTCTGTTAAATTATTTTCTGGAATTATTAAGGAAAAATAGAAATAAAAATGAGTTAGAAAATATAGGTATTGGGCTCGTATTTTAGTTCCGACGCCCGGTACAGGTCTTAAATATGCGTTAAGCGCTTTCTGTGAAATTTTGTCGAAATCGGACGTCGTTTGACGTGTTTCGGACCTAAATATCTAAAGTTAGAGGTTGATGAACTTTGAAATGAAAAATGATGATCTTGAGGCTTGATTCTTTGATTTTGATGTTATTTTAGCGATTTGATCGCTCGAGTAAGTCCGTGGGATATATTTGAGTTAGTGTGTGTGTTTGGTTGGGAGCCCCGAGGGCTCGGGAGTGATTCGGAGGTGGTTCGGGGTGGTTTTGCACTTAAAAACATAGCAGATTTTCTGCAATTCTTGCCCAGGGAATTCCTTCTTTGCGTTCGCGTCCGTGGGCATCGCGTTCGCGTACCTTCCCTGATTTCCTTCACCGCGTTCGCGATTGTGTCCACACGTTCGCGAAGCTTCAGGTCTCCTCTTCATCGCGTTCGCGTGATGCCAAACGCATTCGCGTAGACCAATTTTTGGGGCCCCTATATTTTCCTCTTCCCGTTCGCATGCCTTGTCCGCTAACGTGATGGTTGCCAACATCTATTCATCACGAACGCGACCCTACTGTCGCGAACGCGTAGGGTAATTTCACCCAGTGATTTTAAGTCATAAAGCAGAACCTACTTCGGGATTTTGGCCATTTTTCACACGGACTCTTCTCCTTCACTCTCCATAGGCGATTTTCTAGCTTCTCTTTCTCCATATCTCTTTGGGTAAGTATTCTTGACTTCATTATCTCATAATTCTTTCATATAAACATTAATTTCCTAGCTCTAAATCATGAATTCAAGGTAGAAAATGGGGGTTTTGGGTAGAACTAGGGCTTGGGGAATTTTGGGTGATTCAACCTCAATTTGGGGTCGAATCTTGAAACAAATTGGATATTTGAACTCGTGGGGTTATGGGTGATTGGGTTTTGGTCCGAGCCTCGTGTTTGGACCATGTGGGCCTAGTGTCGGATTTTGGTAATTTTGGAAGAATGATGGGAATTTCATTTCTAGGCTATGGGATTATGTTTTTGAGCTCTTATTGATACTATTGAACTAAATTGTGCCTAGATATCATTGTTTCGGAGTTGGATTCTAAAGAAAAGGCTGTTTTAGAGCCTTGATTGCTATTTTCGGACTGAAGTAAGTATTTGTTCTAACTTTGGCTTGAGGGATTAGGATTAGGGTGTTATTTGCTACTTGCTAAATGTGGATTACGGTGTATAGGCATGGTGACAGTTATCTATGCACCGGAGTCTAGCATGACCGTGAGTCTTATATGTGTTGGATCCGGATTTAATGGTACATCTTTCTTGCTTGGGTTGATAAGCATAATATATTGTGATTGGTTTGGCTTTTGGAGCATTGGCTTGGACTAGAAATTGTTAACCGAGAAATAGGTGATTAAAAGTGGGATGTGTAGTGATTAGTCCCTTGCCGGGACGTAAGTATTTATTGTATTCTCCCTTGCTGGGATGATTGAATTGTTAGTTGTATTCCCTTGCCATGATGTTCTTGTGATTGGTGTTACTCCCCTCGCACTTGAGTTGCAGTCGTTGTTTGGGGTGAGTTCTTGGTATTAAATGTTGAGGATCAGGTTACACGCCGCAACGGTATTGATGAATATTGAGGATCGGGTTGCATGCCGCAACGGTATTGATTGTTGAGGATCGGGTTGCACGCTGCAACGGAGATATCTGTTGAGGATCGGGTTGCGCACTGCAAAGGAGTATAGACTGAGTGTATTGTGTTCGTATGTGGAGACTTCTTGTGTTTTCCTTATCAGTTGGTATTGTTCAGCTTCATTTCTTTACCGTTGCTTCCTATATATACAGACTGTAGTACCCCACATCATGTTTCCCCCACCTTTTTTACTGCTTAAATTAGTGTATTTTCCTGTTATTGCACATATATATGTACAGGTTATTTGTGGTAGGTCCTGTCTAGCCTCGTCACTACCTCGCCGTGGTTAGGCCAGGCACTTACCAGCACATGGGATCGGTTGTGCTGATGCTACACTCTATGCATTTCTTTTGTACAGATCAGGACGCAGCTTTCGGACCGCAGCAGTATTAGATCGGGAGCAGACCTTCAGTCCAGGGACTCTTGAGGTAGCCTTGCTGACGTCCGCAGGCCCGGAGTCTCTTCTATCTTTATTCACTTTGTTAACCCTTGTATTGAAATAGAGTGTTATGATTTCTTTCAGACGGTTGTATTTAGTGAATCTTAGAAGTTCGTGAGCTAGTGACACCAGGTTCTGGGTAGAGATATGTTTCAAACTTTTGTATTTTTTGTTTCATTTTTATTTAGCTTAAAGTCTTCCGCACTTGTTTAATTGATTTCCATTTATTTATATTGTTGATATTTATCGGAGAATGTTTAAAGTTTGGCTGGCCTAGCTCCGTTAGTAGGCGCCATCACGACTCTTGATGGTGGAAAATTCGGGTCGTGACAACTTGGTATCAGAGCTCTAGGTTGCATAGGTCTCGCTACTCACGGACAAACTCGGTAGAGTCTGAGAGATCGATACGGAGACGTCTGTATTTATCTCCAGAGGCTACAGAGTTAGGAAAATTTTTACTTTGTTCTTTCTTGTTGTGCGATTATGTTTCTCAAATACTGATTGTCTTTCTACTCTGTTCAATTGCAGATGGCAAGAACACGTGCTTCTTCTTCTACCGCGCAGCAGCCCGAGCCCCCAGCAGCAGCTCCTGCGAAGGGCAGAGGCCGAGGCCGTGCCAGAGGCCAAGGTAGGGGCAGAGCTCAGCCCCGGGCAGCAGTTCTGGGGGGGGGGGCTCATATTGTCTATGATGAGGAGGTTCCAGCCCCAGCAGCTCCAGAGGGCCCAGCTCAGGTCCCAGGAGGGGTCATGTTCACCCCAGATCTTCAGGATGCTCTAGTCAGATTGGCAGGCTTTATGGATAGTGTCACTAGAGCGGGTTTGCTGCCAGTAGCAGCAGCCACTTCTCAGGCTGGAGGAGGGGTTCAGACTCCTGCTACGCGTACTCCGGAGCAGGTAGCTCCCCGGACTCAGGGTCCAGTGGTTCAGCCCGCAGTGGTAGCTCATACAGGTATTACAGCTCAGGTCGTCGATAGAACGGCTATGTCCTCAGATGCTTTGGGGAGACTTGATCGGTTCTCCAAGCTCTTCACCACCACTTTCAGCGGTGCTTCATCAGAGGATCCCCGAGATTTTCTATTCAGCTGTCATGAGATTCTCAGGACCATGGGTATAGTGGAGACCAACGGGGTCGATTATTGCACCTTCCAGCTTGCAGGGTCCGCCAAGACTTGGTGGAGGGATTATTGCCTATCTAGACCAGCAGGGTCTCCAGCTTTGACATGGGATCAGTTTGCGGAGTTATTTTTGGAGAAGTTTCTCCCAGTCACTCAGCGGGAGGCACTTCGTAGGCAGTTTGAGCACCTCCAGCAGGGCTCCATGATAATTACACAGTATGAGACTAGATTTGTTGACTTGGCATGCCATGCGGTTGAGATACTCCCTACAGAGCGAGAGAGGGTCCGAAGGTTTATTGATGTGTTGATTCAGCCGATCCGTCTCCAGATGGACATGGGAGTTGGTAGTGATATTTCCTTTCAGGAGGCAGCCAATGCGGCCCGCAGAGTTGAGATGGCCCTCTCACGAGGGGGTGGTCAGATGTCGGACAAGAGGCCTCATTATTCTGGTAGGTTTAGTGGTACCTCGTCTGGAGGTAGGGATTCCTAATGTAGAGGTCATTCACCGAGGCCCTTTCAGTCGGCTCTTCAGGTTTCTCATGGTACTCTAGGCAGCGGCGGTTCTCAGCATTCAGATCAGCAGCCTATCAGTGCACCCCCACTTCAGAGCTTTCGACGAGGTCATTCAGGGCGGCAGGGTCAGTCCCAGTTTTCTCAATTGCCGCATTCAGCTGGGTGTTATGAGTGTGGAGATATCAGTCACATCAGGAGATATTGCCCGAGTTTAAGAGGTGCTCGATCGCAGCAGTAGGGCCCTCATCCCGTGATTCAGGCAGCAGGTGATCCACCGGCCGCCCAGACAGCTAGAGGCGGGGGTGGGGATCATAGAGGTGGAGGTAGGGACCGTAGAGGTAGAGCTCGGACCGGCAGAGGCAAAGGTCATCCAGTAGTTGATCGTCCTAGAGATATGGCTCAGGGAGGTGGGGCCCAGTCCCGGTGTTATGCTTTGCCAGCCAGGCCAGAGGCTGAGTCTTCCGATGCTGTTATTACAGGTACTATTCTGGTCTGTGATAGGGATTTTTCAGTGCTATTTGACCCTGGGTCTACGTATTCATATGTGTCGTCTTATTTTGCACCCTACTTGGCTATGCCTAGTGATGCCTTGGGTATTCCTGTATATGTATCCATGCCAGTGGGTGATTCTATAGTGGTCGACATAGTCCATCGTTCCTTTGTAGTAGTATTTGAGGGTCTTGAGACCCGTGTTGATCCATTGCTTCTAGACATGGTTGATTTTGATATTATATTGGGGATGGATTGGTTGTCCCCGTATCATGCGATCTTGGATTATCACGCCAAGACTGTGACCTTGGCTTTACCGGACTTTCCCCGATTGGAGTGGAGAGGGACGCCAAGATATGCCACCCGCAGTGTTATTTCATATGTTAAGGCTCGACGTATGGTCGAGAAGGGGTGTTTAGCTTATTTGGCATATGTTCGTGATTCCAGCACAGAGGTTCCTTCTATTGACTCAGTTCCTATTGTTCGGGAGTTCCCAGAGGTTTTCCC